>APFE030030565.1:95135-114485 GCA_000404065.3 Pinus taeda | reverse complement strand
TCAACCATTTCATTTGAAATGGTTTTGAGGACTTTTTGAAGGCCCTCCATATCGTATGGATCTTTGGTGATTTTCTTCTTTGAATCATCCTTGAAAGACACTTTTTTGGATTTCCGTTCCTCTAGAGCAGCTTTCTTTTCCAGAGCGATTACACGTTTTTCGACAGCGAGGGCTTCTTTCATGTTTTCAGCCAATGTAGGTTTTTTAGCCCTATCTACAAAAATGGCTATATTTGAGGGTAAGGCTGTAATGTACCATTCACTTCTAATTTGTTCGCTTGGCTTATCATCGGTAGGGATTTTGTTTAAGAGTTTGTTAAATCGGGAGTTAAACTCCTTAATTGGTTCTCTTGACTCGATCCTTAGATTGGAAAGGTCATTGATGAGTGTAGCCAAGGATCTATTATCGCTGCATTTGGTAAGAAATTGTTCCTGAAAGACATTCCAACTGGTGATGGATCGAGAGGGCAAGGAAAAATACCAAGACCCTGCTGATCCTTGTAGTGTGTAGGGGAACAATCTAACTACAACATCTTCTTCTATTACTCCCTTCAAATTAACTGACAACATAAAATTATTTATGTGTTCCTTAGCTAATGTTCCAGCATCTGGATTGAACTTTGGTAACCATTTCTTAGGATAATCGGGTAACGGATGTAAAGGCACAGGCATAGTGGCTGCACCAGGACTTCTCCATGGTGTTTGAGCCATTCTGGGAGTACCAACGATTGCTTGTGGTGTTCCAGGTGATTGGAGAGGAGGTGGAAATGAAGACTGAAAGGATTGTGATGTTGGAGGTGAAGTCCCTTGGTGAACAATAATATGTAATGGTGAAGTGGGTGTTTGACTTCGCACTGGTGATGATGAGATGGAAGATGACAGAGAAAAGGTTTCACTACCAGAACCTTCAATGTTCTTTTTAATCCTTTTCCTTTAGGGTAAAGGCAACTCAGGTGGTTCAATGCCGAGTTTTTCGCATTGAAGTCTGGTAAGATGATGAGGTAAGTGGAATTGCGAAGTCTGAATGCCTTGTGATACTTCAGATCTAGGAGGTGAAATCGAGAAGCCTTGAAGTTTCTGGATGATAGACTGAACTTCAGGGGACTCCGGGCTTAAACTTTCTGAAGTATAATGAGGTTGAGCAGTAGTAGTTGATCCTTCCTCTTCTCGTCTAGATACTGATATTTCAGAGTGCAAACGAGAGGTCCGAGGAGAGGTGGAGGGTGATTTACTCTGTGAATGGTCTGTAGGTTTTGACTTACTCGCCATTCATAGTGGATGGCCCTCCTTCTAGCGCCAAAAATGTTGATGCCCCGAAAATTGTTGTATCAACATTGGGGGATAACCACCCAGTTCGGACCTTAATACAGCTCCTTTTCCGTTTGGGATGGTGGCTCCGACTGGATATAATGGGACCAGTTTCCCAATAGTGAATAAAAGGGGTGGATGAACGATTGGTTATCTAATCTAATGATAGGCGAATAACTTAATCTATCAGCAAAAATAAAAGAACTATTTCTAATCCCGGGAACTATTATTCTTTGGAAATGTAGTGTTTGATGATCTTTGTCTATTGACAGGCATATAGATGACTCTATCAAATAAACATAGATATTTATTCATTCAAAGATTACTTTATTTAAATAGTTAAATAAAGTGATTAACACGATATTGCTACACTTATCATTTATATCATCGATACATACATGATTAGAAGGAAAGCACACTGTAAACATCCAATAGTGGAAGGAATAAAGAATGATGTTAAAACACATATATATATCCGATAATAGCAAGAGCGATCAAATGACAATTCATATAAAAAGAATGAGTTCAAACATAGATAATAGTACCATATGAGCTGCTAATCACTCCCAATATCAATCGCTATTTGAGATTCTTCTTCCAACGCAGAAATACTTTCAAACAAAGACAGTAGTGCACATTCGCTTAAAAGCTTCTTTGTTAAAATCAGAATGATTGGTCTAGTTTTATAAAAGAATATCCCTGAAGTACAATAGTGCAACTTCAGGGTCTAAGTCATATGCAAAACTTTTACGACCCTTTCTAAATACATGAAAGGGTCTATAAATACTAAACTAAGCTAACTATCTATGAAATTGAAATCCTACTTAATTGGTATCAATTGATTTTGAATATCTCCTTCGTAGCAATCTGGCAGTCTGCGGCATGAATCATCATTTAGGTTGTTTGCCTTTAAACATGAGCTGACATATCGCAAGCATTGGCTCCACTTCGGGTGGTCTGTTGAGACGAGAATTGAGTTGGGCGGCATAGGTGGCATCCTAAATATCGGGAATGATATACCCGATTGCATCTGTAAGGCATTTGAGGGCGGCTCTCTGGTTGTGCGGTTTGACTAAAAACAACCAATAGGTGTCCCATGTCAAACTGTTAATTCCTGCGATTAATCTTCCATTTTTCTCTAGTTCCGGATAACATGACTGCTCCAATGTTTTAGCTGTTGTCACTTTACCTGGAGTACATTGAGAGATCATGTTAGACAATTAAAGAGTATTATTAACCAATTCAACCAAATTACTAGTGGTTGATTTGCATATTGAAATTGCTCTTTCTGCTTTCATTAAATGGGACTGCCATTCTGTAAATAATATCTCTTTATGCGATTCCAAAATCTTTGGTAAATTATCCACCTGTCCCTAATCGGTATCTTGCCATTCAAGAAAATTGGTTATTGTTTCATCGACTTGATCCAAGTCTGTTCTAGCTTTTTCCGATTTCTCACTTATTGATGTCGTTAAATCGCATAATCGTTCCACCTGGGCGATTTTTTGACATAAAAGGTTTATCTTAGTTATCAATGCCTTGTTTATCTGTAATGCCTCTACTCTGAATTCATCTATTTGTGGAAGTTTCTTTGTTTTCTCTAGCTGGGCTGATAGTTGAGCTATCTTCTCATCTTTTGATTTCCGCATTTGTTCATTTGCTGCTTCTAGTTGTGCCAATGCCTCAGACAGCTCTTTTTTCTTTTGAACTGCGTTGTCATCAATCCTCTTTTTCTCTTCCTGTAATTATTTAGTCAATTGATTATTTATTTGTTGTTGTATTACCAATTGTTGTTCTACCTGCTCCACCTTTTGTTGTGCTTCTGATAGTTGTGCTTGTAGTGAAAATATCTCCTGGTCTTTTGTTTTCAATAAACTGCTTACCTCTGATGACTTGTCTATTGTCGCTTCTGAATAGGCTCCAGCATATTGTGATAGTTTTGTTAGATCATCAGAGGGGTCAAATTCCTCTTTCCAAAGCACATTGCCCGTCACTGTTAGTTCTGGGAATAGGGAAGGTTGATCAGTCCTTCTCCTCTTCCTTTGTCGTTTTACTACAGCTTTGTGTCTTGAGCTATAGAAGACATATAAGGGAGGAATTTCTTCTATTTGCAAAATAACCTGATCGGAAGGATCCTTTAGGATTATCTCTACTTCTTTCGAACTGGGTAGGACGTTGGTTTCACCTGGAACATGTTTTGAAGTTGCCTCCTGTGTATTAACTTCTTTTGATGTCTTGTCATCTTTAGAGCACTCAAGATTACCAATAATTGAATTGAACTGCTGCCATTCCTGGAGCAATTTCAGGTCAATTTGAGTATTTACATTCATATTTATGCTGCTCTGTTCCTGCTCTTTCGTCTGGGTTTCCTCTTGTCTTTTCATATGCATTTCTTCCTGTTCCTTTGACGTAACAGGAGGTTCTTTAATAAGTCGCTGTTCAGGCTCGCTTGATTCTGTTGTTGGGGTTGTTGCTAACAGATCTAGAGGCAGAGTTTGCAACCTCTGTTCTCTAAGTCTGTTGAATTAAACTAATCCGTCATCTTTGTATTCGTTTATAGCTAATGATTTAACTTGGAACCTTGACTCGGCTGATGAGAACAGGTCATCAAACTTATCTTCTTTATGTTCAAACTTGGTCAATTTGGCCTGTTCAAGTGCATTATAGGTGACTTTGCGTGGATAAAATATTCTGCTAGGGAGAGTTGCTAGAGTTAATGACATTGTTTTTTCAGATTCTTTCTCTGCATGTTTGAAATCATGTAGAGTGTAGATACCACATCTCAGGGGAAAAGAGGACCAGACCTGCTTCTTATTTTTCTTTAGAGTTTGTGTAACTCCTTCGGAAATAATCTGATAGGCTATCTCCCTAGCCAACAATTTATCAGGTATGTACAAAGGAAGAACGTGAGTTTTGACTTGACTGCCAAAAATTCTTATATAAGTAGACTTTTCCTTCCCAAACCAACTTTCTATTGATGTCAGATCAATCCCTGCTTGGTAGGAAATCTTAGGGGAAGACTTATTAAAGATAGAATAATGAATGGGTAACATAAATCCGTTACAGATTTGGTATAAATGGTCCTTGTAGTAATTTTTCCACAACTTCTGATGGTATATGTGAATG
Organism: Pinus taeda; assembly: GCA_000404065.3. NCBI lineage: Eukaryota > Viridiplantae > Streptophyta > Pinopsida > Pinales > Pinaceae > Pinus > Pinus taeda. The sequence goes on along the minus strand of APFE030030565.1, from coordinate 110,052 downwards.
GGCATAGGGTCTTGCGAAGTCCACCTTCATCCGAGCACAGGAAATTTAGATTTAAAACACAGGATGTCTAGTATATAAGCACTGTAGTAGAATGGGGGAATAAGCCTTTCAGTGACGCGGGATTTGGTTCTAAAATCAAGAACTGCGGTTGCTAGCTTATCATATAGTATAGTTTCCCAATCCATTATTTCACCATTACATGCTGCTTCCATCAAGGGAACCATTTCTATAGTAAAATTAGCGGGATCGTGCAACCCCCACAACCTACACATCATTATCCCAGCATAGCAATAGGGAGAGCATAGAGGATCAACCGAGTACTTACCCAAAGATTCATTATTGTGTTTTGCTGGATTTTGCCTCCATTCCCAAATAGGTTCAGATTCAGTCTCATTCTCATCTTGGAATTTCTCCATAAATGTCGTGTTGTACTTCTTCTCTGGCATAGGCAAATGATACATTTGCCTCAAATCATCAGATTGAAATGAACCGAAGATTCTCCCATCTTTGGTGCTAAAGGTTCTGTCTGTGATTGAGATTTCCTCAATTTCCCATCTCACTACATCTGTATATGGGAGAATTTGTTCCCGAGATGCTATCCGATGAAGAAAAGAGTCGGCTAAGTCCTTTAGAGTAGTATCGGATTTTCGAGTGCTATCTGTTGAGGCTCGTACTGCTGTCTTCTCTGGTTCTTCGGCTTCAATCAAATTATAGGTACTTTTCCAAGTAGTTTTGCCGAGTCCTAGACATGTAGTATCTGATATCAATCCTTTCTTTTTAGTTCTTGGATCAGCAATGAGTTGTCCTATGGCCGACGAAGCAGAAGCGATTGCAGTTTTCTTAGACTTCTTTCCCATTCTGCTTGAATTCGTTACTTCGGAAGAGTTCTACACAGGAGTGAAAATGAAAGTAATACAAAAAATCGATAGCACAAACCAAATATGAGCGAGATATATTGATCAATACATGATGAATGATTAACTTAAAGTGGCCACGGATACAATCTATGAAAAGATTTTTAGGCTTATTGCTTCATTAAATGGCCGTTAAGACCTGTCAATCCTTTAAATGCCCATCATTTCGATTATTGGCCAAATGATTTGTTTAAGCGTGCTTGGATGTTTTGGCGGTGAGCGTTTTATGAATGATTGTTAGAAGCTAAAGCTTTTAATAGAATTAATTGTAATAACCTACTTTAGATTCTTTGGAAATTCGCCCTTTTGCCTTATCGCAATCGGGCGTCGAGGAAATCTTAAATTGTTACATTGGTTGCATTTGGAATTCCCCGATCGCCAATAGTGATATTGTATCGCATCGGGGAGTATAACTGGCACTTTAAACAGCATGGTAATCCTCGATCACGATAGCGATATCGCATGCATCAGAGCAAAGTGAATTTTATTACGCCAGTTTTTATGTCAATATCCGATTTTGCCTATTGCGAGTTTTCGCATCAGAGAAAACCAATGGGTCTTAGTTTATGCCTCTTGTCATGCATATCGATCTTTCGATCGCTTATCGCAATGATAAAAGATAATCATTTATTATATATATAATATATATATTATATATATATATATATATATATATATATATATATATATATATAATATATATATAATATACTTTAATCGTTTATCAAAAAGGGTTTTGTAATGTTTTTTTTTTGTTTTCGGACCTTTTTGAGTAACACTAGGTTGTTACCAATTAAAATCAAAAGGGACCCATTTCACATTATAGATTTGAGAATAATATGATATGAAATGTGGGGGTGTTGTAGAGCACAACAGGGCTCTAGAGTATTTTTCCAACCAAGGCTCTAATACTAGAAACTCAACCTAAGTTGTTACAGGGCTCCAGAGCATTTGTCCAACCAAGGCTCCAAGACTAGTAACTCAACCCAAGTTGTTACAGGATTCCAGAGGGTTTGTCCAACCAAGGCTCTATGAACTAGTAACTCAACCCAAGCTAGAGGAAACATGAGAACCAACTAGGAAAAAAAAGAAATGAACCCAGAACACCAGGGCTATCCCGGAAATGGAAAGGTTAGGAAAATCTACTGTTAATCCAGGTAATCTTCCATGCCAATGACAAATAATGATTAATCAACTACATGCATATGCGATGCATACCAAAACTAGTGAGGAAATAATACATGCAACTCGGTACCTACAATAAAAACCCATTGTAGTTGCTGACCCCAATGTCCTCTTGTGCTTTCTTGCTCTTCCTTTGCCTTCTTGCTCCACAACTCCAAGTATGCCACAACTCCAAAACTCCAAGTATGCCACACTCCTCCAAGACTGGTCCAAGAAAACTCTAAGTGTCTAAGAGTATGAGAGAGAGAGAGAGAATAGAGAGAGCTCTAAAATTGAACTAAAAAAAGTCTGTAAACTGATCCTCAAAAGCCTTTTTATTAATGAGGCCTTTATTTTCTCCATTTTCCATTATTTTCGTTCATTTTCCTCCTCACATACAACCTGTAACCTTTCACCTTCCTTTTCTTCTAATTTCCATTATTTTCATAAATAAATGTGCTAAAATGGCATTTTTCCTTTCCAAATTATTTGCCATTGCCTTTGTCAATTTCCTTAGCTATTAATCAATCACTAGAAATCCCCATCACTATACTTTTACCCAACATTCAGCTGGGAATAAGTGTCCCATTAGCCGTTGTTATTATTTTTCCTTTATTAACTTTTATTACATGGAATTTTATATCAGTGCAATCTAAGTATTCCATGTTTCGGCCTTTTTACCCAACTTACATGGAATTTTATATCTCCATGTTTTGGCATTTTTAGTTAAAACCTAGAACTCCAATTAAATCATATATTTGAATTCATAAATGGATTAGGTTCCCTAAAAACCTTCCAGACATTTGGATTATATAGACGACACAACTCAAACCTACAAATCTCTGCCAGATTTATAGTAAAATCCCATTAAAAATATACCCGGAAAAAAGACCACAACATAAAATAAAATATAAAGAGATAAAATAATCAAAAAATAAAAATAAAAAGTTAAATTTGTGAAGGAGATGTATAATTCTTTTACTTTTAAAAATATTTCAATATAAATCTTGAATAAATTATTTGAATATCTATATTAACACATATTTTGTTTTTCCAATTCATAATATTAAGTTGATATATGACATTTAAAATTATTACTAATAATTTTTAAAAATAATTATGGTCATAAAAAAAAAATTAACATCCATATTAAATAAAATATTCAAATCAATTATATATATATATATATATATATATATATATATATATATATATATATTATATATTATATATATATATATATATCATGTAGTTTGGAAAAAAAGATTATGGTTAAAACATTTCAGGACGTATAATATTTTAAGTTTTTCATTTTTAGATACATTTTTCAGGCATATTTTGTTCAAAATCTAGTATGAAATTGCAAGTTTAGCCTTGTAATCTACCCAATCCTATTGCACAATGGAATTTTCAATCCATTGAATTCATTTATGTATTTAAAAGTACAATTTAAAGAATGAAATATTACAATGCCACCGAGAATTGTATTGCTAGTACATCTTATTGGTGGGTTACTCAGAATGAAGGAGATGTATAATTCCTTCCATTAGCATGAAGTTGATATATGTTTTGTTTATATATAATGACCTAGTGTAGATACATTTTAACTCCATATCTACGAAGGGTCGAGAAGGATCAAGTCTTTTGAAATATAAACATTTCTTCAAGCTTAGTGCTTTAAGAGAGGTTTATATGTTAACTAATTCGATCCCTCTATGTGCTTGATAAATCTAAAGTTAAGATGAATCTATGCTGATTATAAACATTTAAAACATGAATTAAAGTTGTTCAATATCTTAATACTAATGTAGAAAAGTGAATCTCATTTTGCTCAAGTGAATACACTAAGAGTCCATATTTTGAATATGAATGGCTAAAAATAAACATATTTTCTAATTGAATTTTTATTTTTAATATAATTTTAAGATTTGAAAATAATTAACATGAAAAACAATAAGTTCAATTAATTGATCCAAGAATCACATTCTCAAAGTACGTGTGTCCTCCTTACAATAAAAATAAAATATTCTCTGAATTGAAAAGAAACATGGACTATAATAAAAAAAACAAAAATGAATATGCATGTTTGGTTAGTTTAATTAAAAACATTATAGAACATCAATAATCTCAACCTCACTATGATTTCTCAATTTGTCTTTATATTAAAACCTAATGTAGTAAAAACGTTTTATTCTCTCTTAATCATAAATAAAATATTTAGAAGTTACCTAGTATAATTTCATATCAACTTAAAAAAAAAAAAAGATAAAGTAATTTTGAATAAAAAAATGTGAGAGTAAACAATACAATTTAAACAATGAATAATTATACATTGTATATTTATAAAAGTAACTAATATTATTGGGATCTTGAAATGCTATTATTGGGATCTATCAAGAAATAAGAGGAATGCAATTTTTTATATTTTTTTTTCCAAATTTTGCACTCTAAAAAACATTTACACCTTAAGGGATTTGATCCTTTTGTCCATTCTAGATCCATTCTTAAAATAAATGTATACTAGATTTTAACACTTCTAAAATTTTTAATCTATTAAAACACCATGTCTCTAATGAGCTTTTGGAAATTCAAAAACAAATCAAAAGCTTTTATAAAAGAAAAGAAAAATATCCCAGGAAAACCCAAACAACAAAGCTTTTATAAAAGGAAAGAAAAAGAACAAGCTTTTATAAAAGGAAAAAAAAAATATCCTAGGAAAACCCGAAACAACAAAGTTATTATAAAAGGAAATAAAAAGAACCTAAAAAATACGAAAGATCCATCTTAAGTACATGAGCCGAGAGGGATCAATTTTTTTTACGTGCAAACTTTTTTAGAGTGCAAAATACAATGTTATTTTTCATTATTGAAATTGTATTTTTGAATGCTTAGTGTACATACAAAACCAAATAAATGTTTTAAGCATAAAACTTATTTTTTTCATGATATATACATTTTTTAAAATGATATATAATATATACATATATTAAAATATTTTACATAATATGTACATAGAAACATTTTATCACACAAATTAAAATGGTTTTTTATTATTAATATAATTTTAAGTATAGTTCAATTATTAAAATATTTTTATGATAACCGACATTAAATAGTTTTTATACAACATTAGAATTTTTATTTAACAATTCTTTACATCGAAATATATATGAAATTGATATCGACATAAATTAGTTAACATAGATCTTCAAATAGTTTATTTAAATCCCTGGTTGAATTTTTTATAAAAGTATAAGATTTAAATATACATTTTTTTTACTTCTCATTACTTTACAATATATTCATTTTTTTTTAATTATAGCAAATATGATTTTATTTTTTATTTTTATTTTGAAGAAATAAACATACTTACCTATCCCCTGATATTGGGTTGTAAAATAAGCCTCTAGACTCGACCAATTTCAATTTTCAAATTCTCGAGCAATGTTAAAATAGAAAAATTCACTTTCTACAATTGAGTTTTCACTTAATAGTTGTGTTATCTTATGTTGTTTCTAAGATCTAACATTTCTAAAGAACAAGAATCGACCAATATGAAAACTTTTCTTTCATTAGTTGTCACTTCTTCACCCCTGTGAGCATCACCTGATGCAATGAGTGCTAAGTGGACTGTTCAAAAATCATGAGAAATTAGTCAGCGATGACTACATCTCATGGAAATGGTTATAGATGAATGACTTACTTAATGCAGTTGAATCCCAAAAAATGCTATCTAATATAATACACTGTGGAAAACCCTCAATACTTAAATACTTGTCATATGTTCTGCGTATGTTGTAGCAAGTTTACATGTCATTTGTTTTAAGCCTATTGCAACAAGTTTAGGGACTGTGAAAATTCTATTTTATTTCTCAGTGACAAAAACCAAGATATGGTTTTAACATCAACATCAAGATTTTCTGATGTGAGATGAGTGTATTCATTCTGAATGTCGCAATTAGATTGGACGTTAGTAAGTAATTCTTTAAAGTATGTTATGTAAAGATGATCAAGGTTTTAGTTTAAATTAAGAATTATATGAATGTCTATGTTAAAGGCAAGTGTGACCAATTCAATACAAAATCTAACATAGTAATTAGTTCATGGCCAATAGTAAATCATCTAAATTTAGAAATGTTACTAAAATTGGGAACACATTTGTTTGAAATATTTTGTTTCAGGGGTTGTAACTGCAATTTCATCTGGATTCCATATAACATCCAACATAATGATTGGTTCATGGAAAACAGTGAATCATCTAAATTCAGAAATGTTATTAAAACTGGGAACAAATTTGTTTGTAATATTTTATTTAAGGGGTAGTAACTACAATTTCATCTCTCTTTCAGAGCAATTTGAAAGGGCAATATGACTATCAGCAAGAAGGAAGGCCAGGTTGAAGGGTTGAGGATGTAGTCAAGTGACAGAGAGCTAAGCCATTCACCGATTAGACCATAGAGTCTATATAGGAAATGATATGAAATGATAGGGCCATAGAGTGTATATTGGAAATGGTATGCAATGGTAGGGTGAGCAATTATCCCAATCGAGAAACAACATTAGGGGACTTTTGAGGTCTAAAATGGGCCTCATAAGAAAAATGTACAACAAAAATAAACTATATAAGAACCAATATGATTCAAGATGATGATGTCAACCATGGGGATGAATCACCCATTTTTGGAGTAAAAAAATAAAAATAATAAAAAATAATAAAATAATAAAACTTTTTTTTTCAACTCGTATTTTTAACTTATCTCCCTAAAGTTTTAGTCAAATTTTGAGCGGGACTACTAGTTGGGTGCAAAATTTAATTCCTCATCCAAGGAGTACCCATGTTGCATATTTTCGATGGACCATACTACACGAAAAATGAGAAATATGTGAAAAATGTGATTGCAATCACGTTTTTGATGTATTTGCCATTTTTCGCGTCGTATGGTCCATCAAAAGTATGAGACTTGGGTACTATTTCGATGTGGAATCAAATTTTTCATCCAACGAATGTTTCCACATGAAATTTGAGTAGAACTATAGGGAGATAAGTTGAAAATATGAGTTGAAAAAATAGTTTTTCATTTCTTCCCTCTAAAATTTGATGATGTAATCTAATCTTATTTTATTGTTTCCACTATTATTTTAATTTCCTTAGGAGGCTCATTTTAGACCTCAAAATTCCCATAATGAGGTATTACACACATACTTATGAATGGGCAGAAGATGTGACTCATAATTATAAACCGAAGGTATTATACATAGATCATGACTAATGAATAGGAAGAAAATGACTTATAAACAGAGAGGTATTATACACCGATCATGATGACTCATCAATGGGCAAAAATTAAATCTTAAGTTATTGAACCATCAAATTTTTGTGAAAAACAATTTTTTATCGAGTTTCAACCCAACTCCAAAATTCGGGAAATTTCACCGGAAAGTCATCAAAATTGATAAAAAACTATTAAAAATTTTACACATATAGAAAATAAAAAAAAAAAAATCCCAACCATATTTAATAACTAAGAAAATAATAAATGTTAATAATTATGAAATGTACATCTAAATATGATCACCATTTGATATGTAGCTATTATGAATCAAAATTATCATTTGACATTTCTGCAATCATTAATGCAAAATTGTAAATCTAAAAGTAAATTACTAAATTGAATCCATAATTTGACATTATACAATGTTCTATCTAAATTCATCATTTGGCAATGAACATTAATATTATGCAAGGTACATCTAATTAAATTAATGATTTGACATTTGAAATTACACAATGCACATGAAAAGTAAATTATCATATAACAATGAAAGTATTCTTAAGTCTAAAATAGTCATAAAATACTAAACTAAAAGTAAGTATAGAAAGCTGCAAAATACTAGTAATTTTTTTAAAAAGTACTGAACAATAAATAATAAATCACATCTCCAATCTGGTGGTGGCTCCAAGTCACAATGAAAATGGCAACTCCAAGTCACAAAAATGAAAATTACAGCTACAAAATGTCAAGCATTACCAACAAGAAAATCTTAGGCAACAAGGTAAAATGTTGAGCAACCACAAAAGGAAAATGTAGCTAAAATCGTAGGGTTAATTAAAAATGAATGAGAAATGTGAACGATTATATTTTAAAGTTTTAATTTATCCTTTAATTTTTATTTTTAGTTTTTTTTTTAAAATTATAATTAAAATTTGTAATTTTTTTAAAATTTTTTGTGTTTTTAATTGTTATTAGCAAAGAAATTTGGGAAACATTTTTCTTCATGTTTTTAATTGTTATTAGCGAAAAAAAATTAGGGGGATGCTTTTCCCGAGTTTCCCTAGGGTTTTTGAGGAAGCGGGTTCCCCACTAGGGGGCCGTTCCCGTGAAACACTAGAAAAAAACCTATATGTAGGAGGGATAATTTCACTGGTAGAGAAGAAAAAAACTTATTAGGTAATAGGTGTAGTTTAATTGGTTGAGACTACCATTGTTAAGGTTGTTTACTTCTTGAATTCTCATTAATATTTGTTCACTTTTTAAATTCCGGAAATGTTGTTTATATATTATTTGTATAATGGAAACAATGTTTAATAATATAGATGATTTCTCATGATTTTTGAATAGTCCACTTAGCACTCATTGCATCGAGTGATGCTCACAGGGTTGAAGAAGTGGGATTGAAACTAGTGAGCATCACCTGATGCAATGAGTGCTAAGTGGACTATTAAAATATCATGAGAAATTAGTCAGTTACGACTACCTCTCATGGAAATGGTTATATATGAATGACTTACTTAACACAGTGGAATCCCAAAAATGATATCTAACATAATACATTGCTAAAACCCCCAATACTTAATTCAAAAGAGTGAAGGGAACTCCTTGAAAAGAGTAAAGGGAACTCTACTTAAATGGTTCATGAGGCAAAATACTTGCTAAGGTTTTGCAAATGTGGTAGCAAGCTAAGTAGGTTTGATTGTGGGGAAAACTTCACAATTAAGCACGCTTGAGCCAGAGGCGACCTGGGATGGGTGACCTCCCGGGAAGTCCTGGTTACTCGGTGCAAGCTCCAGAAAATGAAAGTGTTAATTGATGCTATGTGATTCATTGAAAGTGATAATTGACGCTATGTGATTCATTTCACTAGTTTCAATCCCACTTCTTCACCCCTGTGAGCATCACCCGATGCTGATGCAATGAGTGCTAAGTTGACTATTAAGTTACGACTACCTCTCATGGAAATGATCATATATGAATCACTTACTTAATGCAAAGAAATTAGTGAGTTACAACTACCTCTCATTGAATTGGTCATAGATGAATGACTTACTTAACATAGTTGAATCCCAAAAATGATATCTAGTATAGATGACAATATTATTTGTTTGAAAAAAAACCAAAGGCATCTGGTAGGAGTGAGAGCCTGCCCACTTATGGACTTGAATAACGGTGATGATTATTTGTTTGAAAAAAAAATCAGAGGCATCTGGTAGGAGTGAAAGCCTGTCCACTTACAAATTTGAATAATGGTGATGAGTCAGCCTGTGTTGGTGGATAGTAGCCAGAGATGGCTGGTAAGAGTGAAAGCCTACCCACTTATGGACTTGAATAAAGGTTGATAACGGTGATGAGTCATCCTGCATTGGTGAATAGCGGCCAGAAATGGCTGCCCTCACCACTGATTTAACAACTCAATTATGATAGGTTTTCCCACCCTCAAAAGAAAAATACTCCACTAAAATACATTCAAAATAAAAATTATGTAATTCAAAAAATTCATACATATAAAAATCCTCTTTTTTCAAAGATATAGAAATCATACATATATGATAAAAATACATATTAATACATTTTCCCTTAACATCCAACTGTGAACTATTTGATCAAGATCAGATTAAGGAGATATACCAGATTTTATAATTTAGCAAAAACAAAAACTCTCTGAAAACAAGGAATCTACTCCTTAAATAAAAATCATAACAAGTCATTTTCACCCCCTGAAACTTACTGTTAAACCAAATATCACTCTATATATTATACCACATCAACCATTAATGCCATAATGGCTTACAAATGTAATCGCTTACAAATATGGGGAACCTTTTGCTCTTTTGCTGGAACGACGTTTTTCCTTTGTTGATGAGCCATTTCAGCTGCTCAAAATCATCCACCTCGCAAGGGAACGTGAGCGGCCCTCCTTGGCCATAACTTTCTGCGTCAACCAAAAGTGTGGCAATGAATGGATGGCTCCAGGTTGTTGGGAGGGAGTTAATGCATCCTAAATTTGATGTGAGAGGATTTATGAGACAGTTAGATTCTCCTAGCTATAAAACAGGTATCCATACGGATTGTTTTTTGGTGTGAGAGTTTGTGAGGATTTGATTAATTATGTAATCTCCTGTTTGATTAATAAAGATTGTCGATGCCTATGTTTGGTGGACGTAGCCCAGATTGGTTGGGTGAACCACGTTAAACCTCTATGTTTCATGTGCATGTTTTTAATAGCTGTGTATATGCTTTTATGTTTGTTGTGCATCTGATCTCCAACAATTGGTATCAGAGCAATGTTGGAGTGCTGGTGCTATTGATTGTTGTGCGTGGCATCCTAGAGTGCGTGCTGGAGGTGCGCGCTGGAGATTGCATACTAGAGCGTATGGTATTGCTGTGTGCGTAGTATTGTTGGAGTGCTACGTGGAGGGAACAAGCTTGCGTGGAGATTGTTGGTGCTGGGTGGAGATGTCAAGAAATTCTTGATTTGCTACGCAAATTTCACAACTTGCGGAAGGCTACAGGTTTGTGGACAGATGTAGGACTAAATTTCTTCAAAATAGGTTCTAGTAATATGCAAATGTCCATTGCAAAATAATTCACATATCAGAAACTTCCAAGAAACTCAGTTACTAAAGCAGGATGTAGCTGGAGCATATACCTTTCTTTCACATAACAAATTGCATCTGATTACAGTAATTGTACGTTATATAAACTAACGAGATAGACACTGCTAACGTTGTGGCCGGACTACTCTTTCCTACCGAGGAAGGACAAACAAACAACTTAGCATCAGCTCAGGGTCCATGCCCTTGTATAATCAATAAACAGCAACCATGCATTAAATAACAATTTCCGTCGTAGAAACTGATAATGGTTGCTAAATAGCAGCCATGCGTTCAGATTGATAATGCATTGCAAGATTCCGCAAGATTAATCTCCACAACAGGAGCTGATAATGGTTGCAATAACGCATCACCATGTATCTATATATAGGTATCATTCATTAGTTGCATTGATATAATCATCTATCTTCCTTGTTCTGGTGGCAATTTGGGTTGTGGCCTAGTGAAGAAGTTTCCAATTCTTGGCTTGTGGATGAGCATATCACAACAACAAAAAGGTAACCTGGTAAACGACGGCATGTGATTTGTTTTTTTTCTTTTGCAAACTAAAAGGTGTAAGGCCTCATCCAGTATTTGAGTACAGTACAAAGGGCAGATTTTTTTTTTTTTTTTTTGTAAAGGCATAGGCGGTTTTTATTTTTACTTTTGTGATTACCTTATTTTATTTAAAAGTTGGATTTTGCAGATTATTGTGTTTTTTGGTTGATATAAGATGGTGAAAACTCAGAGTACCCGGTTTGAAATTGAGAAGTTTAATGGCAAAAATAAATTCAAGATCTGGAAGGTGAAGATGTATGATTTTCTTATCCAACATGGTGTGGCAAAGGCGTTGTTGGGCAAATCCAAACAACCTTACAACATCACAGATAATGAGTGGGCCGAGATGGATGAAAGAGCAATAAGTGCTATTCGACTGTGTCTAGTTGATGATGTCCTATTTAATATCGTGTCGGAGACAACAACTGCTGGTTTGTGGATGAAACTGGAGAAACTGTACATGATCAAATCCTTAACCAATAGGATTCTCCTGAAGCGACAGTTGTACAGTTTGCGAATGAAGGAAGGTACATCAATTGTTGATCATTTGAATGCTTTTAATACTGTTATTGTGCAATTACAAAGTATAGAAGTAAAAAATCAATCCGAGGATAAAGCTATTACTTTATTGTGCTCGTTGCTCGAGTCATGGGATCATTTTGTTACTTCTATAAGTCTTAGTTCATCAGAAACTATTGAGTTTGATGATGTAGTTGCATCCTTATTATCGGAAGAAACAAGGAGGAAGTCGCATTCCGAAATCTCTACATCAGAAGCTATGATGGTTAGAGGTTGTTCGAAAGAAAGACGCCCCAGGAAGCCGAGCGACTCACGTTCAAAGTCGAAAGGGAAGAAGAGTAAGCTAAAGTGTTGGTTTTGTGGCAAATCAGGGCATTTAAAGAAGGACTGCTAGAAGTGACAGCAACAAAATTCTAAAGCAGATTCTTCTACAGAGAAGAAGGAGGCAAATACGACAGATACAGGTTCGACATCTGGTTCAGGTATGAGCGATGAAGTATTATTAGTTAATGTGTCAAATCATGGTCAACATTGGTTGTTAGATTCCGGTGCATCAAACCACATGTGTATCCATAAAGAATGGTTTAGGACATATAAATCAATTAATGATGGAGTTGTTTACATGGGTAATGATGTAACATGTAATATTGTGGGGATTGGGAGCATACAACTACAAATGTTTGATGGGACAACTAGAATATTAACTGATGTGAGGCATGTACCAGATTTAAGGAAAAATCTGATTTCATTAGGAGCACTTGATTCAAATGGATATAAAACTGTAATTCAAGGTGGAGAAATGAAAATTTACAAAGGCATTTTACTAGTTATGAAAGCTAAGAAAGTAGGAAATCTATTTTAGTTAGAAGGAAGTACAGGGTCAGATTATGTGTCTACGATATCTAAACATGATAGTAGTTCCATTCACTTATGGCATCAAAGATTGGGACATATGAGTGAAAGAGGGTTGAAAATTTTGGCTAATCGAAAGTTACTTCCAAATCTAAATTCTGGAAAGTTAGATTTCTATAAGCATTGTCTGTTTGGAAAACAAAGTAAACAAAAGTTTAAAACAGGCAAACATACTAGTAAAGGAATACTTGATTATATCCATTCAGATGTTTGGGTCCAGCCCATACAACTTCATATGGTGATTCATCATATTTTGTATCATTTATTGATGACTTTTCTAGGAAAGTGTGAGTCTACATGTTGAAAAAAAACTCTGATGTTTTTTCAGTTTTCAAGCAGTTTAGAGCATTGGTAGAAAACAACACTGGTAGAACAATAAAGTGTTTAAGAACTTACAATGGTGGTGAGTTTAATTCCAAGGAGTTTGACAACTATTGCAAGGATGCAGGGATTGAGAGACATAAGACCACGGTTTATGCTCCTTAGCAAAATGGAGTTGCTGAACGCATGAACATGACTCTTCTAGAGAGAGCAAGGAGTATGTTGAGTAACGCCGGGTTGAAAAAGGAGTTGTGGATGGAAGTGGTGGCAACAACTTGTTATGTGATAAACCGATCTCCATCAACGACAATAGGCTGCAAGATTCCACAAGAGGTATGGAAAGGACACTCTTGTGACTATTCTAAACTCAGAGTGTTTGGTTGTGATGCATATGCTCTAGTGCCTAAACATCAGCGAACTAAATTAGATCCAAAGTCTAAAAGGTATATCTTTGTTGGGTATGGTGTTGGAACAAAGGGATATAGATTATGGGATCCTACTACCCGCAAAATCATCATCAACAGAGATGTAAAGTTTAATGAATCCTCTCTTGTACAGTTAGATGTAGATAGTAGATTGAAACAGGATGATGTATCTGACTTTCAACACATTCAGTTTGATAGCATTTCTAATGATAGTCATGATGACCATAGTTCAGATACTAGTCATGAACAGGTTTCAGAATCAGAACATGAACAATGTTCAGGTTTAGATCATGAACTGGTCTTAGATACTGATTATCAAGAAGTTCCTACAGATGGTAGTTAGCCAATTGAGGAAGCGCCAAAAACATCCTTAAGGAGGTCGACAAGAATCAAACGGCCACCGAGAAGGTATGATGATTATGTTACTTCAATTGCATTTACTACTAATGACGATGAACCTCTGTGTTATCAGGAAGCAATAGAAGGTTTGAAAAGTGACAAGTGGAAAGCAGCCATGAAGGATGAAACGATGGCCTTGGGTAAGAATGTCACATGGGATCTGGTTGAGCTTCCGAAAGACAGGAAAACTGTGGGGTGTAAATGGGTTTTTCAAGCTGAAGCGGGGTGTGAATGATATGGAAGACAGGTACAAAGCGTGGCTGGTTGAAAAAGGGTTTTCTCAGAAAGCCAATATTGAATTTCATGATATTTTTTCACGAGTGGTTAAAATTGTTTCAATTAGAATTGCGTTAGCATTAGTGGCTTTGCTTGATTTAGAGTTGCAGCAATTAGATGTTAAGACTGCATTTCTACATGGAGACTTAAATGAGGAAATATACATGGAACAACCGGAAGGGTTTGTTTAGCATCGCAATGAGAAGTTTGTCTGCAGGCTCAAGAAGTCATTATATGGCCTGAAGCAGTCGCCTCGGCAGTGGTATAAGAAGTTTGATTCTTTCATGATGAGTCAGAAATATGTTAGAAGTGAATATGATCATTGTGTTTATTTCAAACAGTTGAATAATGGCATATTCATTATCTTGGTATTGTATGTTGACGATATGCTTTTAGCAAGCAAAATCATAGAAGAAATCAATAGGTTGAAGGCTCAGGTGGCAAGGACATTTGATATGAAAGATCTAGGAGCAGCAAGACAGATTTTGGGCATGGAGATTTTCAGAGACAGGAGCAATGGTAAGCTATGGCTATCACAACAAAAGTATATTGGGAAAATA
>APFE030030565.1:78266-90070 GCA_000404065.3 Pinus taeda | reverse complement strand
TTTTTTTTTTTTTTTTTGTGTGTGTGTGTGTGTGTGTGTGTGTGTGTGTGTGTGTGTGTGTGTAATATTCGTCCCATGATTTCTATTAATAGTAACAAAAGAGTAGAATTACATTTGATGTTCCTTGAGGACCATGTTGACCTGGTCTGAGGACCAGTAGCTTTTTGACAAAAAACAACCAACCACCATATATCTTAACATCATAACACAGCGGTTGACTTTCGAACTCAAAAAAATTGGAGGTTACTACTAGTCAACACTTAACACACTAAAAATAGGAGTCTGACAAAGAGTATAGTGACAAAACATATACATAAAACGTAGTTGACTATGAAGCCATGTAAATGAGAGACCATACATTAAAAAATAAACAAAAACAATTATAGATTTAGTCATCCATTATAATCACCAAGAGATTTGAAGAAGGAGGCGCAATAGCCATGTTGAGTGGAGTAGCATTAATGTCACCTTCCCATTATGAGGTGCCTTTGAATCAATATCAGAATCTGAAATTATGTAACGTTCCATTTTGTTCAGGAAAACCGCTATTTCATCCATATCATAGTGAATGTCGCATAGGAACCTCTTTATATCCTCTTGCCCAATGAACAACTTGTAGTTTTCCACATTTTTATCTTGCAACACCATGTGGAGGAGATTCGCCATTTGCCTGTGTGTTCAAATTGAGTGGAGAAAGTATAGTCATCTCTTCCTCCATTTACCTAGGTCGAGAACCTAATTGGTATTGCCCCTACAGATAACTTTCCAATTTGAGTGGTACAAGCATTCCCCAAAACCCTTTGCCTCAAGAGTGCATAATTCCTTTCAAATTATGGAAGGCACAAAATTGAAAAATATTCTACGATTCCCAAACAAAAAGGTGGTGCTACCCAGAGGAGGATGCCCTTAGTGTGCCACCTCTTTGACTAAGCAGACATTGGCATGGTGCCACATGATAACAGGTATTGCCAAAAATTGTAACAAGGAGAGATTTGGACAACTTACTGACTTGATGAGACTTGACTACAAACCCAACACATACTACTATTACCTTGAGGACCACGTAACAAGTGATGTAGGGGTCACAGTGAGAAACTTATAATTCGAGACTGATGCCGTAAAGATACACACAACAAACTGTATAAAAAAAAAATAGAAGTTGCAATCGTTATCAACCAAACCAATGGAGAGGGTGAACTTGTGTAACTTTCAGACTATCACTTGGGGTATGTAATTTGAGTGACAATTAGAACCAAACCAAAAAGGAACCCCTATACTAGACTCCGATAACTAGGATGGGGAAATTAAAGGAGATTCTAGATGGCTTGATAGATTGATGGTCTAAGGAGGGAAAAACAACAGCCAACTCAAAGGACGAACCAAATGAGGAGTTATGCAAGAAGCATATGAAAAAAATTGGTGACCGAAGCTTAAACTCTAAATACTCCGTGAAAAATAACTTACCACAGTGCTATAATGGAGAAACAAACAACTATGAAACCATACATCAATAACCTTTCCTATAGCTTCAATGGAGATGAACAACGAAATACAACATAAATGTGTGACTACCTTAGTAATGTTGCATGCAATTTATGTGGGGGAAATCTAACAAAAGTTTGTTAATGAATGTAAAAAAGTGAGAAAATGGAGCAAGACAAAGATGATCATAGAAAACCCATAACTATAAAGAAACAAAAGTCTCTACCATGAGACGACAATGTAAGTTCTCCACCCTGGGATTTCAAAAAAAATAAAATGAAAATCAACTAACCAACATCTGATTATATGGAGTGTGAAGTAATGGTAAGAGGAGATTATCTGAAAACTCCAAGTGTACTCCTTCTTCGCGGGATCCTCCATCCCAATAACCTATATGATGGAGTCATTAATACATCCCGATTGGCAGTAATATGGTATCCAAGTCGCATCCAACCGCCCAAACTCTCGCAACTTCTCCATACCTGCAACAATGAAGCAGATGGAATGTCGATACAATTGAAGAAACCCAGATGCACCACCCTCCTTTGATGTGAATTTAATGGCATCACCCTCACATCCTATGACCCAAATGTGTGAATTTACTCCATTCTAGGTGTTGTTATAATAGGCCAAGTGGAGGTTGTGGCTTTCCCTCCAAAGGCCACCTCCAACCTAACCAAACAAACGCTTTGCATGTTAATCATTCTCGGAGGGTAGGGACATTTTCCAAAATCCATCAATTTGGTCAATTTCGACAAGGGGTTTCCAAGATAACACCCCCATGGGGGGGGAATGGTGGTCTCTATTCCTATCTTGATCCAACCACTTATGCAGTTCTTGTAGAGAATTGTGATGCTGCCAATTTAGCCTTCCTCATCCACTTCTAAATCCTTCTCATAGTTTCCCATTTAGTTAGACAATCTGTTTCATTGTTACCCTCTCATCTGGTGTGAACAGGAATCACATAGTAAAAAGCTAACAATAGGTCCCTTATGTTATTTGCAGCTTCTTGAAGGTGTCAACTACTAATAATTTTATTAGGTGAATGCCCTAAGAAAAGTTTTTGCACCATATTGATCGCTATTTGAGAATCCCCATGAACCTATAACAAATGTATCCCTCTTCTTACAATGATTTGAAGGCCTTTATCTAATGCCTAGAATTCTGCCAGATTATTTGTTGTTCCCCACAAGAAAAATCATAAACTTGAACAAGAACCATATTATCATTATGCAGAATTCCACCAAAACCAACTTATCCCAGGTTACCTCTTGAAGTGCCATCAAAACTCAATACAAAAAAATATTGCAGCTAGAAAGTAAGGTAGCTTCTTACACTCGGTTCTATTCTGTGAACAATATGTGAAGAAAAAACCTTGTTAACTTCCAATTGATGTTTTGTTAAAACACACACTATCTGTGTTTTCATATTACCATCTCCCAACGCAGGTAGGTGTGCTATAAGGGTTTCTCTTATATTGGTACAAATTATTTCCTGCAACACCTGAGAGGGTCTACATCTATCTTTGAATAACCTTTAATTTCTCTCCTTCCACAAGTTCCATATCGGGAAGCCTAAAATGAGTTATGTTTCCCTTAGTATCCATGGGTGCTTATACTTTATTTAAAACCATCCAAACATCCAACTTTTTATATCAATTGTAATTGGAAAATCAAAATTGAACAAGGCATGAAAAAACTGCCATATTCATTGTGAATAGATACATTAAATGAATGGGTGATTTGTTGTCTCTTCCTCTTGTAAACATAGCACGCATCTGGATGGGCCCTCAAAACCTTTCCTTTGCAAGTGATCCTAAGTGAGCTCTCTACCCCATGTTATCATCAAAAGAAAAATGGACACTTTGGGCCACCCGCATTTATTTCATCTACTCCTCCAAATGTTATGTTGTTCCTTAGTGGGCATGTCAAGTACTAGAGAATATGCCTCTCATACCATAAAGGTATTTGATTGTTGTTTCCCCCAATGCAGTATGTAATTTTTAGAAGAGCTTCATATCCTTATTCGTTGCAGATAACTGTACATATTGTCCCAAGGTAAGGAATTATGTGTGTTTTCCCATTCAGTTCTAGTTTTCCATAGCCTCCAACCGTGAAGTGGTTCCAATAATCTTCCACTTTAAGACATTGTTGCTATTGTGTCCACAATTGAAGCTCTTTAAAAAAAAACTTTTGCATAAGGGAGGATTTTGTTGCCATGAGTCCTCTTAGAAGCAGGGCATTTTTCCATCTCTTATCTCCTAGAAAGCATATTTTTTCACCAAGTCTTTCATCTCATAAGCTCAATTCCAAATTTTTAAGCCTTTTATAGATCCTTGCATATGTAGTTTATCTTTTGTTCGAACAAGCACACAATATTTTCTCTTCCAAATCTTCTTCCAAGCTTGGTTAACTCCTTATACCCATAGCCACCACAATTTCATTGCATAAGACTTGCTCATAAGAGGGGGATACTGAAGACCCAAAATGCAAGACAATTTCGGTATAATTATCTTTTCCCAACTCACCAAGGCCCACTTATTTACTATATCTAGGCCTTTCCGAAGAAATTTAGTCCAAAGAGGTCTTAGGGAATGACATATTCTAGTTGGGATTGGCATTAACGATAGTTGATAATTCAACAGTGCTTGGAGAACTACTTTTACCATGACAAGCCTATTGGGAAAATTTAGTGTCTTCTCTAGTAATGCCACGCATGTGGACATTCTATGGTAATTCAAGACTATTAGTACTCCCAAATATTTTGATGGTAATATTCCTCTTGTATATAATTCCACTTGGCATAACCTTTGTTGCACCGATTCCGGGCAGTGAAAAATAAACATTTTCATTTTATCATTATTAATTTCCGTCCTTGAGGATGATATGAAGATTTGGAGGAGTTTCTTCAACCTTACAACCTCTCTTCTTTTGTTGAGGAAAAAGAAGATTACATCATCCACAAACTGAAGATGAGTAATTGGGAAGTCCCTCCCATACAATCGAAGACCATAAATATAACCTTCCGCTCCTGGCTTTTGAAACAACCTCCTGAGCCCTTCCATTATTAATATGAAAAGAAAAGGGGATAGATGATCATCCTACCGAATACCTCTAGGATGAATGGTCTATGATGGAGATCCATTTACCACAATAGAGTAAAAAACTATAGATAATAATGAACCCACCCACTGCAACCATTATTCTGAGAAACCAAAATCTTGTAAAACTTGTAATAAAAAATGACCAACAAATTTTATCATACGTTTTGGATAAATCCAGTTTTATGATCATACATAGATGCTTAGATTGTTTCAATGAGTGGATTATCTCTTGCACTACTATGATACCATCCACGATTTTTCGTCCTTCAACAAAACCTATTTGGGTTTGGGATATCATCGTGGATAGTAATGGCTTCAATCTATTCATTATCATTGTGGAAATAATATTATAGATTACATTACAAAGTGCTATGGGTCGAAACTCTTCTGAACTCTCTGCTTTGCTTGATTTTTGTGCCAATGATATGAACATGGTATTCCGTGCTAATAATATGCTTCGAGCTTGTCTTGATTCCTCCACTATCTCGTTGATCTCTTTCCCTATAAACTACAACATGCTTGATAAAATTCCATGGTAAACCCATCCATACCAGGTGCTTTATTTTGTGGCATATTCTTAACTACTGCTTCCACTTCCAACAAGGAGATTGGTCTCATTAATTCTTTATTTTATTCCTAATTGATCTTACTTGGAATACAATGAATAATGGAGTTGAAATATTCCAAATACCTTGAGCCAATCTCTATCCACAAGTCAGTGAAATAATGGACTAGTGCATGTTCTATTCCATATTGGGAAATTTGTCTCCCGCCATCCTTTTCTGTAATGGATAAGGTTTTGTTGTGGAGATGATGTTGAATCATCACAGTATGAAAAAATTTAGTATTTTGATCCCCTTCCTTCAACCACTGAACCTTGGATTTTTGGTTCCATACAATTTTCTCCTTCTCTGCCTCTCTTCCAATTTACCAAGGATGACAACCTCCTTCATTGCCAACTCACTGGTTCTATCATCCCATATAATTCTTTGTTGGATAATGGACATATTTCTTCCAAGTATTTATTCTCTTTGAAAATATTCCCAAAAACTTGCTTATTCTAGTGTTTGATCTTGACTTTTAGTTGTTTCAATTTTAGCTAGAATACTCTCATCTTAGTTGGACCTTCAATATGTATACCTTCCCACCACTCCTTTGACCAATCAACAAATCCTTCTACTTGAAACGAAAAGTTTTCAAAACAAAAAGAACAGTTTAAGGGAGGGTCTTTCAGGTCAATTTCCAACCTAACTGGTCAGTGGTCTGAACCCATACATGGTAGTATAGATGCTTTAATAAATATATATCTTTGAATGGCCCCTTCTGATAATAGAAAGAGATATAATCAATAAGCTATCTTATTCCTCCCTCCTCTGTGATTGTTCCAAGTGAAGCAATGATTTATTGTAGGGATATCTACTAAACAGAGGACCACTATTAATTCATCAAACTCCTTTGAGATAAGGTCCAATCGACTGTTACCACATTTTTTCTCCTAAATTGATCTCATGATATTGAAATTGCCACCCATAATCCATAGAGAATTTCCTACCAAACACTTTATAGTTTGTAGTTGTTTCAATAAAGAACGTTTAGCCACAAGTAGTGAGGGACCATAAACTGTTGTTTGTCAATTTAATTGTCTTAAATTGTTACATAAATTACCAACCAGAGTTGGTAAACTTGTGAAGTGCAAGTGCACTATATGTGCTAGATGTCATTTTTATTAAGTCATGTTATTAATGTACAAGATTGAGTTATTGAAAATTACTTCTAAGGATGTTTTTCATTCCTATCTTATTCTTCAAATAAAATGGATTTAACGCATTAAATATTCCTAAAATTTTCTCACTCCTTTCTAATGAAATAAAAAATGCTCTTCACACTTGCAAAAT
The DNA here is from genome assembly GCA_000404065.3 of Pinus taeda. Taxonomy (NCBI): domain Eukaryota; kingdom Viridiplantae; phylum Streptophyta; class Pinopsida; order Pinales; family Pinaceae; genus Pinus; species Pinus taeda. The sequence goes on along the minus strand of APFE030030565.1, from coordinate 83,590 downwards.
GAAACTTAAAGAAAACTCACACTATCTCATTAATAAAACTTAACTAATTTATTGCAACACAAATTCAATCTCTAAAAGCAGAATTATTCATCTAACATTCTAACAATCATTTGCATAAAAACCAAAATGAAATTGACTTCTATTCAAAGCTGAAAACCACACATTTACTCATTATAAATCACTCATGCTCTGAAATGAAAACCATAAATAAATCACGCATGCTTTGAAAGGAAAACTATAAATAAATAAATCATGCTTTAAAATGAAATATTGTAAAATGAAACTACAAAGAAATAACTCAAGCTCTGAAATGAAACACTCTGAAATCATAAAGAAATCTATGAAAAACTATTACACTACCATTAGCATCATTATAAATCAACTTGAAAAAGTAACGATTAGTGAAATCTTGCTATCGTTATCTAATTGAAATCAAGACTGCAGAACGATTCTAAAACATATGAGCAACTAGAAAAATGATAAAGATAAGATACGAAAAATGCAAAACCTTCATTGTTTGCAAGGGCCCTCCACAAATGGGCGGTCACAGGACTTTAATCAAATAGTCAAATACACATCAAAGCTTCATTCTTTATTAACAGATAAAACCGAGTTTGAAACAATATTGTTGCATATATAAAAATTAACCTCTCTCTGTTTCAATGGAGTGTATATATAATGGTTACAATGTAACTTCATGGAGATTAACATGGCTAAAGATCAAAATTGAATGGATACCTAATTGCCAAGAATTTGATGAAGCATAGCCCATTCGAACCTCTTTCTTCTCGACTGGGCATTTATTAACACATGGGTGCATTGTTTGCTCACACAACCTGTAAAATAGGGATCCAGAGAACCTGAAATATCTCCCAAATGATAATGAATTTAGGATAACTACTTTTTGAGAGCTTAATGAGGCCCATTCTGAACAAAACCCATGTTTTTTTTGTGAGATTTACTTTCATTTGCTCAGAAAATACGTTTGAGGTTGACTAGACAAAACCGCTGTGTTTTTCCCTTGATTTGATGTTGGAGGTCCACACGTGCGAGATGGGTGATATTTGACCAACAGAAATCCATATTGGAACCTTTAGAAATAATGTCCATGTGTTGGATTTCCATCTAGAGTAGTGTTGCTACCTCAACCATGGAGGTGGCTATGGAAAATTGACAAAACTATAGAAACTTGAACTTGCTAAACTATCATTAGTTAAAACCATGCAAATTTTTTCTTAAAATACTAAAAATAAAGGAAACGATGTTAATTAACCTTTTAGACATATAGTGACACATCATTAAGAATTATGGTGAAAATGGTGGAAAATGAGTGAAATGGTGCAATGGATGGTTGGAAGTAATGACTTAATGAATGACAAAGACAAGTGAAAATGATGACAAATCAGTGACCCAACATCTCCCCCACATTGAGATATTTGCATGTCCTCATGAAAATAACAAAACTTGATCAACATATTTGTTGCAGAATGTATCTTTGGGAATGACTTAACTTTCTTACACCCTTTCTTAGCAAAGCTAAATAGTTGTCTAGTATGCTTTGTCACTTAAGTTTGTTGTGCATTCTGCCACTGACCAAGGCATTGACTGACCTATTAGAGTGACAAGAGTGCTTCTTTTTTGTTTTGAATGGTAGATATCATTTCTCAACCTTTCTTCTACATTCTCCATCTTCTACTTTTTCAAGGCCACTACTCAAAGTTCGTCAACCTGTGATTTCACTTCAAAATTTGGAGACTGCTAGAAAATGTCAAATTGTGAAACTTAACACATTTTCACTTGTTCAATGAAGAAACATACAAAAATAGTTGAATTATGGACATCTAATTTAGAAGTCTTGTTCTTGTAACATTGTTGCTCATGTAACATGTGTATGCACACATGACAATATTATTGATATGAATGGATGGATGGAGTGGCTTTATGAAGTCAAGAAAAAGGATCAAAACCAAGTCAACAAGGTGAAAAAAAACAAATGAATTCTTCACCCTTGTAGCCTGCTCATCATTTGAAAAATGGGATATCATGAGATATAATGGGTTTTAATGGGTTATGATAGATACATAAAGGCCATACAACATAAGTGAGATATATTTTCAATGTCCATATATTCTATGGTTTGTAGTTTACTTCAAAGAAACAAATAAAACGTTACCTTTTTTTTTCATTCGACAATATCTTTACAAAACTGGTCTTTGATGTAAGTGGACTTGATGTTGTTGATCATCATGTTCCTGAAGCTTTTTTATACTTGATATATGATGCTAGACTTAATGTCCAATTGTATAAATGTGTTTGTTTCCGAAAAACTCAAACCATTCCAATACTTCATTCTCAAAGGTGAATGCAATATGTAGTACAAGTAAATTATAATACCCATGAAATGATCTAGTAGTCCTCATTAATGAAGAACATCATTCAACTACCCATTCAACTTCTAATTATGCCATACCTCTAGTCTTCAAAGTAATCAGAGCTTGGTCCTCAAGACTTGTTGCTTGATTACCTTCAATTGCTAGAAAGAGCATCTTGATGTCGACATCTCTTCTAAATTTTGATGTGACAACCTGCTTTAATGCCTCATGAACATAAATTTGTATTCACTTGAATAATTTCCAAGCCTCTTCCATGCATCTTACAAAACCATAAGCATAGGTTGTATTATGATTTCATATTCTTCATTTTACTTTCCTTATTGATTCCATAATCAACTTTTAGCAAGAAAAACTTGCCAAGTTGCTTCTTGACATTGTCTTCCTTTCCCAACTTTTGAATTCATCTATTGCAACATTGTATGTTGAGTTTATATTGCTATCATAACTAATTATTTTTTGAATAGAGGAAAATTTAATCTAAATGAGTAAAAGTGAAAGGGATGGTTGATGGAAAAGTGGTTTTTCATCATATTTTCCTAAATCTTTAATAAACTAAAAAGCCTTATGCAAGTTTTTACCTCAATTTTACCTTTTGAAGAACTTGACATTCTGAAGTAGGAGTTGTAAATGTTCGAATAAAATCATTCTACCAACAAATAGATTCTTGAATTTTGAGCTTTTGAAAATTCTGAAAATGATTTTTCATGCCATCTAATGTTGCATGAAAACATATGCCACGAACTCATTTTAAAGCCAAATTGAGTGCTTCAAAAGGGAAATAGTGTATTTTTACCTTTTTTACCACCTCAAGCATTCAGAATCCCATTTTGATGAAGAAAAGATATTGTTGTGAAAAAATACCGAAATCTGGCCTAATCTGTCCATAATGGTGAAAAATGAAAATCCACCTTAAAACCCCGCCGAAAAGTCTTGGAAAATTGCACTTTTTTTGGAATTTTGCATGTGTCTTACTCAATTTACCATATTCTACGAAAATCCAGAAGCTCGAAAATTTTTATTTATGCTCCAATATTTATTTGTGCCAAAATTGCCTCTGGAACAAACTGCTACAAAAAAAACATGTTGTTACAACAATAACTACAGAAACTGCAACTTTCCGTAGCTGTTGCAGAAAATGTCAATTTTTGTAGACAATATTTTTCTATGAGTTTGAATTGTTGATTTGGATTGTGTATTACACGCTGAAGTAGAAACCATGAAACATAATGCATACTGACAGAAATACACCCAATTTTATTGTTTTTCTTGAAAATGAAATGAATGAAAAAGCATTGTAATGGTGCCATCATTTTGTTGTTGAATGACAAAAAGATGAACACGCTGCTACAAGAAACCAATAAAATATACTTCTGCAATTTGTTGTTGATTCCATAAAACCATATAGCCTTCATCCAAAACCAAAATTCATGGTACAATTTTTACCATGTGAATGAATGTGCTAATGTCGAGCATGGAAAGAAATCATTGGATTACCGATCACTAATGAAAATTTTTAACCAATGCAAGATAACTCACTGATAATGTAAATGAGTGTTAAGGTACTTGAGTGCATCTTGACATGGACGAATGAATGTGTTGAAGCCGAGTCACCTGCAAGATCTGGAAATCAAGAGACATTGTTTTATTCCCATAGTTGTCAACGAGGAGGCTTGCCAGTGACGTATGCAAGTTCCAAGGCACTTCAAATAATCTCTGATATTGATCCTAGATAATCTGTTGAGGTCAATGGGACAAGATCTGTTGGAAGGTGGGCCTTAAGGAATCCCACATCAGCCAACTCTAGCATAGAACCAAAAATGATCTGAATAACCATAATAAAATATTGAAACCATCATAAAGTTGCATAATTTACTGTGAACTTTGCTTGCCAATTGCCTAGATTTCAAGAAAAGCTCACATGCAATTGAACTAGCAATATGGTCTTCACAATAAGACTTATTTCTCTCTCTCTCTCTCTCTCTCTCTCTCTCTAACTATCTATCTATTTATCTATCTATCTATCTATCTATCTATCTATCTATATATATATATATATATTTAATAAAATAAAATATTATATTATATATTATTATATTATAGTATATATATATTAATATATATTATATATATCCCCCTCATATATATATATACTATAATATATGTCCTACTCTACTTGAAAAGAAATCTCATTCAAGTATATGAATACTTCCAATGGAAGCATGTGTGTAACAAGATGTTAGATAAACTCATATGAAGGTTTGAAATATACTCTTTGATATGTACCATTATATGAGAGACCAATTGTCTTGCTTGAGATGGTGTCAGATGATACTGATGAATGGAGTATTGAGATCCAATGATTGTCTTGAACCAAGATTCAATGTAATCCTATCTTACTACTATCATACCATGCAAGTATTCAAATATGTGATCTCCATTCATAGAATATGGTGATAAGCATGCATGAAAATTTTCAATCTCAGGTTCTAACAACTGCTCTTTATTAATAGGAATCCATGATTCTTGGACCTTATGTGAATCTTATTCTTCTGGTTGATGTTCTTCAATGGAAACTGGAAAATCATTTTGTAATACCTCAACATTTTAAGTTGATTGAGGTTTTTTATTATGGGGGATCCGAAATGGTTGTCCAGGTAGTGGAGTGGGAATGGATCTTTGGGGTGCTTGTGTGGGTGGTAGACGGAGACAATGAACCACTGCAGCCTAGGAAAACAAAAACAACAAAGCTTATGCATTAATCGCAGCATCTGTAAATGAAGATGTGAGTCACCATATTTCATCATATTCAACTGCCTTTAAAGCCTTACAAAAGCTGAAAGAACTCTATGACTCACATTCTGCACTTGAAGTTGTTCAACTCATGATTAAAATCTTCACTCTTGAACTGCAAAATAATGATCCTCTTGCTCT
>APFE030030565.1:65532-78246 GCA_000404065.3 Pinus taeda | reverse complement strand
AGTTGGTTGATCCTCCATTAGGAACCAAACCAATTGGTTGCAAGTGGGTCTACAAGAACAAGTATAAAGCTTATGGCTCACTTGACAAGCACAAAGCTAGGCTTGTGGAAAAAGGTTTTGCGTAGAAGGAAGGGGTCGATTATGAGGATACTTTTTCCCCCACAGCAAAATGGGCTACCATCCGGACACTCTTTGCACTAGCAGCTTAGAACAATTAGAAATTCCATCAAATGGATGTAAAAACTGCTTTCTTGAATGGAGATCTAAAAGAGAATGTTTTTATGTCCCAGCCTAAAGGATTTGATGTGAAAGGACATGAACATAAAGTATGCAAACTTATGAAGTCCTTGTTTGGCCTCAAACAAGCACCGCGAGCCTGGTATGAAAAACTAACTAAGCATATTCTCAAACTCAATTTCAAACATTTTGATCTTGATGATGCAACTTTATTTGTCAAGAAAGTTGGAAAAACAGTTGTATATCTTGTGGTATATGTAGATGATCTTTTGATGGCAGGGAACAATGAAAGCTACATTGCATCCATAAAGAAGGAATTGGGGAAAGTTTTGAAATGACTGATTTGGGCTATGTTCATTACTATCTTGGAATTGAAGTAACCCAACATCCAAAGTCCATATTTCTTTCTCAAAATAAATGCATTGGAGATCCGTTGAACAGGTTTGGCATGACAAAGTGCAATCCTCTTACTACTCCAATGGAACAAAACTTAAAGCTCACATCTATTGAAGGAAAATAATTTGAGGATGCAATAAAGTATAGACAGCTTGTAGGAAGTCTCAACTACCTAACTACTACCAGACCAGACATTTCGTTTGCTGTTGCAATCCTCTCCAGGCTATGCAAAAGCCTTGTGAGGGACATTGGTCTGCTGCAAAAAGAGTTCTAAGGTACTTGAAGGGAACTCAAGAGTTTGGAATCAAGTATACACAGGTGGACGACTTCAGTTTGATTGGATACTCTGATTCAGACTTCAATGGAGACAAAGAAACTGGGGTATCAACTTCAGGATATGCTATGAGTCTTGGATCAGGAGCTGTCTCCTGGAGATCACGCAAACAATCAGTTCTAGCAGATTCCACAACAGAAGCAAAATGCATGGCAGCAGCTGAAGCAACAAAAGAAATTGTGTGGCTCAGGAAAATTCTTGAATATTTGCAGGTAAAACAAGTACAATCAACTCCACTTATGATTAACAATACCTTTGCAATAAAGTTGGCCAAGAACCCAAGGTTCCATGATCGAACGAAGCACATCAATACTAAATATCATCTGATTCGACATCATGTTGAGGCCAAAACAATCCATCTCTGTCATTGTTCCACAAATGAGCAAATTGCATACATATTCACCAAAGCGCTTCGAAGAGAAAAGCTTGAACGATTCAGAATGATGCTTGGACTCACCAACATCCCTTCAGATTAAGGGGGGGAATGTTGACACCTAATCCTTGTGATTGGGTGAATTTATGTAAATAGATAAATGAATATGAACAGTCATCGGGAGATGAACTAAACAGTCTCTCCCTCATGTATATAATGAAGACCTACCTGATGGAATTCAACACACGAATCATTTTTTCCTTATGGAGTTACTGCATGGCCTGACAATGGGAAAGTTTGAATTGAGTTCGATTGATGGTGAAATCGATGTTGTGGTGGAGGTGAATGGTATGGATAACATTGATATTGGTATTGAGATAGTGGGGGAAAGATTGAGGATATGGTGGATTTCCTCTATAAGGCCCTTGCCAACCTTGTTGCCAAGATTGATTTTCAGGTTGGGATTGAGATGGCCAAGGTTGCCAAGGCAAGGGTGTTTTCCAATTACTTTGAGATTGTTGTGCATATCCTTGAAATATTGAAATAAGATCTTGCATCATATTAGTTTGATGAGGTTGCGAGGTCTTCTTGGAGATATATAACAAGATTGTTCCAGTGTTTGATTTTCTCCCTGGTAAACTGCCTTAACCCCTAGTAATGATGGACAATATTTAGTAGTATGTGCTCCTGCACAGATTTCACAAATTTTAATGTTATCAAGTGGAAATTCATGCAAAGCATGTTTCTTTCTATATTTAAGGAAAAATATAAATGAGGCAACATGCTCAACTTTTTACTTGTTTTGCATTCTTAGCATATCAATTTGTTCATTTAAATTACCAAAAATGTCTAGAAAATTGTTAAGTTCAATTTGACTTACCAATATTGATGTCGACTTACTTACTTTGTCCATAACTGGATCTTGAGGGGATCTTCCATACTTTATTTTTCCTCTTGATATGTTCTTTCACAGTTCACAAATATCTTGAAATTAAAATTGAGATACATCTCCTTTTCCCACCAGGTTAAGAAGATCAATCCATTCATCATTTATAGCATTTAGTAGAAGAGTTTTTAATGTGTCTGATAATAAATTATGCAATTTTGATCTTTTGACATTATAAGTAAATATCTCCACTAAATCTTCTAAGCTTTCATCATGTTTTTCGTTCATCTTAAAGACTTCATTTCTAAGGTCATGATGTATGAAATAATCTTTATATTTTCCAAAAATAATTTTTTCATATCATCCCATGTCCTTATAGAATTTGTTCCTAAATTCATGAACCATCTAAGAGCTCTATCCTTTAATGTTGCCAGAAACAAATTCAATTTTTTGAATGTGTAATGAGTAGCCATAAGATCTACAAATTATTTCAAATTCAAAAAGAAAGGTTTTCAGGTCTTCTAATCTCGTACCTTTGAAGTTAGGAAGTACAAAATGTTCTTCATATGAGCATTGGCATCAATTTCTTGAATGGGAAATCCAAAAGGATCTTTCTCATTGTCATCATCTCCATCCATTTCTTCAACCCTTTTTTTTTAAACTCTTCTTCTACTAGCAAAAATAAGAATTCATGATGTGGATGTGTGGCTCTTACTGCACCACATTATATAGTCGGGGTGGTAGGTGATTGAAGTTTTTTTTCAATGAAAAGAAAAGGACTCCTATATACACTTCCCCGGCAACGACGCCAAAATGTTTGTCAATTTAATTGTTTTAAATTGTTACATAAATTATCGACTGGAGTTGGTAAACTTGTGAAGTGCAAGTGCACTATATGTGCTAGAAGTCCTTTTTATTAAGTCAGATTAGTAATGTACATGATTGAGTTATTGAAAATTACTTATAAGGATGTTTTTCATTCCTATATTACTCTTCAAAGAAAATGTATTTAACACATTAAATATTCCTAAAATTTCCTCACTCCTTTCTAATGAAATAAAAAATGCTCTTCACACTTGGAAAATGAAACTTAAAGAAAACTCACACTATCTCATTAAGAAAACTTAATTGATTTATTTCAACACAAATTTAATCTCTAAGAGCAGAATTATTCATCTAACATTCTAGCAATCCTTTGCATAAAAACCAAAATGAAATTGACTTCTATTCAAAGATGAAAACCACACATTTACTCACTATCAATCACTGATTCTTTGAAATGAAAATCATAAATAAATCACTCATGCTCTGAAATGAAATACTATAAAATGAAAGTATAAAGAAATCACTCATGCTTTGAAATGAAAACCATAAAGAAATCACTCACGCTTTGAAATGAAATACTGTAAAATGAAACTATGAAGAAATCACTCAAGCTCTGAAATGAAACACTCTAGAACTATAAAGAAATCTATGAAAAATGATTACACTATCATTAGCATCATTATAAATCAACTTGTAAAAGGAATGATTAGTGAAATCTTTCTATCACTATCTAATTGAAATCAAGATTGCAAGATGATTCTAGAACATATGAGCAACTAGCAAAATGATAAAGAAAAGATATGAAAAATGCAAAACCTTCACTATTTTCAGGGGCCCTCCACAAATGGGAGGTCACAGAACTTTAATCGAACAGTCAGCTACACATCAAAGCTTCATTCTTCATTAACAGATAAAACAGAGTTTGAAACAATAATGTTGCATATGTAAAAATTAACCTCTCTCTATGTTTCAATGGAGTGTTTATATAAGGGTTACAATGTAACTTCATAGAGATTCATATGGATAAAGATCAGAACTGAATGGACATCTTATTGCCATGAATTTGATGAAGCATGGTACATTCAAACCTCTGTTTGCTTGACTGGGCATTTATTGACACATGGGTGCACTATTTGCTCACGCAACCTGCAAAATAGGGCTCTAGAGAACCTGAAATATCTCGCAAATGATAAGGAATGCCGGAAAAATGCACGTTGAGAACTTAATCGGGCTTGTTCTGAACAAACCCCATGTTTTTTTTTAAATATTCACTTTCATTTTCTCATAAAATGTGTTTGAAGTTGATTGATCAAAAATGCTACGTTTTTCCCTTGATTTGATGCTAGAGTTCCACATCTGTGAGCTGGGTGGTATTTGACCAATAGAAATCCATATTGGAACCTTTATAACTTACAATGTCCATGTAATATATTTCCTTCTAGAGCGATGCTACTACCTCAACCATGGAGGTGGCTACAAAAAACTAACAAAGTTGCATAAACTTGAACTTGCTAAACTATCATTAGTTAAAACCATGCAATATTCTTCTTAATCTACTAAAAATAAAGAAAAACGATGTTAATTAACCACTTAGAACTATAGTGACACATCATGAAGAATTATGGTAAAAATGGTTGCAAATGAGTGAAATGGTGCAATGGATGGTTGGAAGTAATGACTTAATGAATGGCAAAGACAACTGAAAATGATGAAAAATCATTGACCCAACAACTATTGAGAGAAAAACAAAATCATCTATTCCCACATATCAAAATTTTCCCGTTAGAATATTATGTGATTAAACCCATTCCTAGAGAAGTATCAAGTGGGCATTCCACCATACTGCTATCCCACTTGCCTACCCTATGGCATTAATGGATGTATAATCACATCCCTTTAAGCAAAAAATAGCGACAATACCCATTTTTTATGTTGCCAATTTTGTTTCTTGTAAGATTACTATCTCTTGGTGTTCCTTTTTAATTTGGTCTATAAGATAACATTGCTAACCTCTACCGTTGAGGCCCCTTATATTCCAGGAGAGAATTTTCATTTATTTAGGGATGTTAATTTGTAAATCCTTTTATGGGCTGTCTAAGGCCTGCTCTGAAGAACTCTGGTTTATCCCCATGTTTTGGCTAGCTTCACGCTTTGGTTTTCTTTGTCTCCTTATTCTATTCTTTCAACATAATTTCTTTGCCTTTATCTTTGAATGCTTGAAATTATTGTGATATGGAATCTCCTGGTTGAAGTTCTCTTTTTAGATTTCCATTGAAGATAAGTTGTAGAATACCTTTCTTTCTCCACTATAGGAAGAGCTTCATAGCCTTTTACAACCCACTCATTAACCATTGACACTAATGTCTATTCTTTGTCTAACAGGTTTGATAAAGTTTGACCTAGAAAAAGAACCAATTCCTCAAAACCTGAGAGTGCCAATAGATCAACATTACATTTTGGGGTTTCATCTTCCTCTAGTTTACGTCTCGAGGCTATCTTTTCTGGAGATTTCTTACCTAGAATGATCTCCATATGGGTATCCTCAAGATATTGAATATCCTCCTCCATGGCTTCTAGAATAGAAAATTAATTCTTATCCTTAGAGTCCTTTGTGTTAATTTGAGGTTGTTTCCTCTGATTGTGCTGCCTATTAGAAACTTGTGTAAACCCATCATGAGACGTTGAACCACTTAAATTCAGATCTTTCTTTTTCATAGTACATTCTCGAAAGAGATGGCCATGTTCATGGGAGAGTCTACATATGAAAGGAACATGCTCATAATCCAAAGGTTGTTTCCAGATTTCTCCCTAATAGTCCAATTCTATAGAATCAGGAAACCATTGTGAGATATTCACGTATACACATAAATGAGTGTACAATGTGTTCCTCCCTCTTTTGGTAACCTCAGACACTTTGACAAGGTGACCCAACGCTTGGCCTATACCCTCAAATATTTTTGGTATACAAAATTCCACTGGTAAGGAATAAAGTCATACCCAAATGGGTGCTTCTATGAATTCCTCTTTGTCTGGGTTGAAACAAGCTTCCCAATGCCTGATGTAGAGACCTGCATTATTCATAAGGTAAGGCCCGCCTTCAAAAATGTGTTATTTATCTTCCAAATTAGAAAAAATGACTATAAATACAACTTTGGGTCCTAGGTGCAAGTCAACTTCTCCCTTTGGCTGATAGTTGTCTTGTATTTAACATTCAATCTCTCTTTATATTGGCCATATATGAATCATACAGAGGGAATTATATAGGACCATTTACTTAGCCTAAGAATCATATAGAGGGAATTCAATTAAACCGTACACACACACACACATAGACATATAACAATTTTACATGGAGGGAATTTAATATGATCATTTACTCTTTGTCTCTTAGACTTCGTTCCTCGGATACGATGAAAATATTCTTCTATGTTCATTCAAACAAGGTAATTGGTCCAATTGTTCAAACAATTTCAACACTATTTTATCACTGAAATGTCCTTTATAGGCCTAATGATTGGCACACATGTGCATTATGATGTAGACTATCTACAAAAGAACCTATAAATAAAATTCTTTTTTGTAAAAACAATAAATGTTTAAATCGAATATTACTTATTCAACATCATATTTTTAATAATAAGGAATCAAACCTACATTGAATATGAATAAGTTACTTATTCACATCAAATTTTTAATAATAAAGAATCAAACCAACATTGAATATGAATAGGCTCTAATCTCTAGCGTTTGTTGTTTTGTCTTTATATTGTCTTGTCTTCATGTTGAGTAGATATAAAGAAATCATGTAGGTAATATTCTTATATCCAAGTAGGTTAAGCAAGTAGTAAATACAAACAAGTCTAGTAGGAAATAAATACAAGTAATTGGAGTAGATGGTAGGAAGAACTTGTAGGAAGAGCTTTGGTAGGAAGAACTTCAAGTGAAGCGATGAAAGATTGGTAGGTACCATTTGTAAATCCAAAAAATAATATGATGGAGAGTTATCTCCAATTGGAATTGTTTCTCGTTTATGAGTAACAAAAGGATCATGGCCAAAGTTTTTTATTTTAAATGCCTACTATTAAAATGTAATTTCAAAAAATGGGTGATACATGCATGCATAAGCTCCAAAAAATAAGATTTTATTATACAAAAATGATAATATTTCTTTACTATTTTATTATACAAGAGCGATAATATTTATTTATTTTTTAAACCATTATGATAAGGAAAAAATGTTAACATTTTTTCATTGTTATAGTACATTGAAAATTAATTACTAAAAAACCATAAAATAATGAAAATAAAATATATTAATACGGATTTTTTTTTTACTTTTCAATTTGAAAAAAATAAAAATTAATTTCAAATTTAATAAAAAAAAATTATTCTATTTTCACTTATATCAACATAATAATTAATATTTTACCTTTATTTATATTAATTAAAAATGTATTTTTTTTAATATTCATCCAAAATTTACTCTAAGTTTTATAATTATTAGAATTTTTTAGTCAAATATTAAGTAATATGAGAATATATATATATATATAGAGAGAGAGAGAGAGACCTATTTTAATTATTTGATTGATTCTTTAAAGAGTATGATTTGAATGGATATATTTTCTGACTTTGTGTGGATAATTTCAAAAATATTAACTTTGAATTTGTTTTAAAGTATGTGGTTTTATAAATGAGTTATAAGTAAATCAAGGAATTTCAATTAATATGTTTTCAAAAAACTTAGTAATAATATAGAATGAGTAAATGTTGTTTGTGAGTTTAATTTAGAGACTTTAATTAAGACATAATTTTTATATTAATTTAGTGTTCTTAAATTTTGAAGCACACTAAAGAATGTAGTGCATTAAGTTAGATTGGTTGTCACTTCTAATTCAAAACTATGAATTAAGTTAAGGAGGCATGAAATAAAAATTTTAATCTAATCACATTAGCTTGGAATGAAAAATACATGGAATTGACTTACGAACACTTTGGACTGGGCATATATTATAATTTTTCACACCAATCAAAGTTTTCTATGCAATCATGTTCAAAATATGAAGTTTTCACTCAAACACTTGGAAATGAAAATGTCAAATGGGTTTTCAATCCAAAGGTTTGATTAAAGTACCGGGGCCTTTTTTTCCACTAGAGGAAATCATACACTCTAGTAGTCTTTTATTCAGTCCAATTGATTTTGACCCAAATAGTTAAGAGGTCGAGAATGCACTATGACCCTCCTCATTTGTGAGAGTGAAAATGGGTGGTTACTCATAGACTTCTACTCATCCCTTTTAGCTAGCATGTTCTTAAGTCCTCAATCTATCCTATGAAAAGCAATAAATGAAAAACACAGAACTATGGTGTTTGATAAATTCAAGGCTAAATGAAAAAGTTTTCAAGAAGTTGGGGCCTTATTTAACTAGAAATATGGTAAATGACACTCTTGGTGCCTTGGTTATTTTTTCCACTCAAATTGGTCCTTCAAACTTCAACAAATCTATGATAAATAAGACATGTAAAAATCTTCAACAAAAGATATATTCTATCGATAGAGTATTGAATGAGTATGGTTGGTATGTAATATAGTAATATGTGGGTTATAATGGCTAGTTAACTCACACTAAGAATCAACCGATATAACCACACTAAAACAACATTGAAAAAATTATAAAGTAGATAATACAACTATGGAATAATCAATAAATAATACTTATGAACATAGGTTTTAAAACTAGCTTTAAAGAATATCTACAAAATGACCAAGAAACTAGTTTCATGAACAACTTTAAATATGAATGTACAAGATGAAATTAGAGCATATAAAAATGAAAAATATCATAATAAACAACATGAGAAAGAAAATATATACCAGGTTAATGCACAACAATGAAAGAGTGTACTAGATTGAGTGGTGGGGGCCCTTCCACTGCTTAATTTAAAAGCAGAGGTTGACACTTCAAAAAAACTCCATAAATTGATCAAACGACTAAGAACATATCTATAATCTAAGTCCAAGGTATCAAGTCAAAATATAGCTTCTAAAAAATAATAACATGTCTTGGCAAGCTAAGTTTGTTTGCCTTTATAAGCAAAAATTCAACATCATACCCAAAGATCTTGTTTGAAATTAATGACAACTTATTCTAGGGATCAGATCTGATCCAATCGAACTTGTAAGACACCCAAATCATGGATTTAATCTCCAAAAGTTAGATATGGGAAAATTTAGCAATTCATGTTGTGTTTTTTCTTCAAGAGTACCCACGTTGACCATGTGCTGACTAGGGTCTTAGAGTTGTTTTTGGATAAGCGAGTAAGAATCTCACCATCTCGAGATACCTATGATTAATACCCATGTTATAGATTTTACCTAGACCTCCTGCAAATATAACAATGAAGAATAATTTATGAAATCTACTAAAATATGCAACTTTATTTTACAATGCAATTAATTAGATGAAATTTTAAAAATAAAAAATTCAATAAAAATACCTTGGGAAAGTGTTAATATTGACAAATATTGGAAAATATTGTCATAAATGACTAAAAGAGGTATTTTTAGAGCTAAAGAGGTAAAAAACCATAGGAAAATCTTTGATAAAAAAGAGGACTAACATCCCCCTATAGTCAAGGTGAAGCATGTCCTCATACTTATTCCAAAAACTATCATTAGTTGCATCATATTGTTTTTTTTGCCTATAATAGAAGCTCTACATTTTTATTAGAATATTGTGATTGTTGTTCCTCTATCTTGGGTTTCTTCATGAATAGTTTTACACTCAAATTCTTGTTTCCAACCTTAAGTGCCTTTTTCTTTTCATACTAGTTATATGCATGTGTAAAGATCATGTTGTTTTGTTCTTGCAAACTCTTGTTTTCTGCTTGAATGATTTGATTTTGTTTCATCAATAAGAGGTTGTATTTGGTTAGAAAATCATTTTGTGACTTCAAGGATCTCTCTAATACTTACATTTCCTGTACAATCTCCTTCGAATTCTTAATTATCTTCTTCTTTTCAAGGGCTTTCTCTTGAGGAGATATAACCTTCCCCAGTGAGGGCACATAAGATAATTCAACTTCATTTGAAGATGGATTTATTATAATTTCTCTTATGTCCTCCTCTATAGTTGTGTATTTATCTTCTTCATCAACAAAGGTATATTCTTCAGGCAACTTTTATTTCCATGTATACTTTTTTTATTATTATTTTTTTTAGTTTCAAAGGACTCTATATTAGTCATAAAGAAGTTTTTGGTCCCCGTCAATGTTATAATTGTCTTCTATTTCAGCCAAAGAAGGGCTTTGGAATCTATATTTCTTTTCTTTTTGAGGAAGTGCAATTGTCTCTTCTTCTTTGCCAACTTGTTTAGTCATAGATCTGGTCATTATTTTAGGTATTGATTCCTTTTCTAGTTTTTCTTGTTCATATACTTGTTCTAGCTCTTCATCTTGATACTTAGCTTCAATTTGTTGTGTACATATTCTTCCTCTATAAACTCCTTTTCTTCCACTATGGAAAATTGATTTCTTTTAAGAAAATTTCACAAGTCTCTTGTGTCCAGGTAAGTTCCCACTCTATGATCATCTTTCTCAAGCCATGATGATATATATGATTGTCAATATTTGGATATTTTTATGCTATCTTGGACATTTTAGAGCTTGACTCTTAAGTACATAGTATGGAAAATTCAAGGTACTTTCTCCTCTAAAATGATGCAATATCCTAATGTAATAAAGGTTGGTAATACTAAATTTACCTTCACATTTCATACACCTTTGTATTATCAAAGTAACTTCATCTCATGGATGCGTTGACCAACTGTTAGTCATACCTTTCTTCTTGTTTAGATTTGTCCTTAACATTTTGATAAAATAGGTCCAAGTTTTCCCTTTAAATGTGTCTTAAGCCATTTTTCTCCTCCCTCTTGTTTTCCTATAATTTGGTTTAGTACACATTGATACAGGTGAATGGTAAAATGTTACAGTTTTTGGTGAATCAAGTGAAATGCCCAAGTTTAAATATTATTTTCTAAACTCTTCTATGAAGCTTTGTACATTTTGACCCTTTCCTTGTCTCAAATATTTCCATTCAATTAAAGCCTTTTGCTAATAAACCAAAGGATAAAACTGATATTTTAATGCGGAAACAAAATTTGATCAAGAAGAAAGGAGATTACCCAAGTTTTTTCTGCCTTTCTGCAACTTTCTCTCCCACTAGAAGAGAGTGGTGCCACCCAGGCAAAGAGATGTTAATTGGATCTTGGCCTCATCTTCCTTAATCTTTTGAATCCAACAATAAACCTTGATCTGTCTAATCCAATTGTTTAGCTTCTCTCCATTAACATCTAGCTTAAAAAATGGCTTCTTAGATGTATTCCTATGATACCTATTAGAGTGATGAGAAGAAGAAGAAGACCTATCACTAGAGGATGGAGACAGTGATTCAGGAGACGCTCCTCTTCCACCTTCATGATTTATCGAGGCATGGTCATCAAATTCTTTCTTCTCAGGCTTGATTATCTTCTCATATTATGCAAACAACTTATCAACTTTCTCTGCCTTGGTTAAGAAAATTGTGCGATAATTTCGCTCTTCCTCAATTCGAGCTTCCTCATCTGCCATGTTTCATCTTCATGGTGCACACCCTGCTTCAGGATCAAAGGATTTGAGTTTTCCTTCTCCTCTTTGGAGCTTGTTCTTGGTTAGCATTCACTCATGCAACTCGCATCAAGAAGACCTGCTCTGATACCAAACTTGATCTAGATATTTTAACTTCAAGGATGCATACATAATTGCATATAAAAGAGCATGTTAAATAAAATAAATTAAACACATGAAAACAAAGTGGAAATCATAAAGAAACCATGAGATAAAAGGCATGAAACAATTTGATTATGGAGTTCACGCAGTGTGGGCTACGTCTCCAGCCCCTCCTCAAAGTGGGGAGGAATCTTTCATTAAATGGTAGTGAAAATGAATTACAATCAAATTTACATAAATGATCCTTATACCTCCAATTTATGTCATGGACAAAAGAAATGCAAAGATTAGATACATAAACAGACATCACCATTGGATTTGTGGTGAAACATCATGTCAAACGGCTATAAACTTGACCATATTCTGAGCAAGTGACCTCTGGAGCTCCAAGGAATCTTTAGATTCCCTCAAGATTCCCTGCAAGAATATTCTCCTAATATTCCTTTAGAATTTTTCTAAGTTTTCGTACCCACTTGGGCACTCTGGATTGCACCTGCAAACATGTCCCATTGCTTCTCGGTTTTGCCATACCTCTTCCTGATCGAATTGAATGCTCGATTTATATATTAACAAGTGGGTGGGGGTACCAATGTTGATTCATTGGCTCGTTGGTGGTGGAGGCATATAGGTCAGGGGTGGACTGGGTTCAAAAACTTCTGCACCCGATATGGCATCTATTTTTTTTAATCAACATCATAAATATTTATATAGTTCGGCGGTTTGAATATTGGTTTCAATATTAGAGTCACCCATTGGCGGGCTGACCCACGTGAGCTAGGTGGGTTTGACCCCTGCCAACTCCTTCATATGTGTGTTGTTACATAGTTGGGCAGGTTCGGGTCTCTGGTTGTCCAACCCATATATAACATATATTTTAATTATAATATTACCAATGTC
>APFE030030565.1:18656-57135 GCA_000404065.3 Pinus taeda | reverse complement strand
GTTAATATTGTGGACTATTCTCTCTCTCTCTCTCTCTTTTTGAAATAAAATAAAATAAAAATAAATTGTGTGTGGCTAGTACCAACAACCTATAAGCCAATACTAGGAGGGACATGTGCCTTGGGAAGGGCAAAGACATCCAAAGACAATCCCATGTGGGGATCCCAATCAAGCGGGATGCATACACCTCAAGCCTTATCACAACAAGGCAATATTAATCATTTAAGATGCACATGCTCTACCTCCTCTAGTTTTGAATCTATGACTTCCAAAGAGGAAACACATTTTGTTAACTACTAGCCCCACTCAAGTTACACAACTATTCTCATATTTATTGCGATGCTCATTGATCTTTATTTTATTGGTTTACTTAAAAGTTACAACAATAAAATTAAATTAGAAATTGAATTATCTTTTAAATTTACAATATTTTTAATCATGTTTATATTAAATATAGTTGACCATTATCTCATTTGATGTGCACAACATCACATCTAAAATTTATTTGTTATATTCATCCTACTAAGATTGCATTCTATTTTACATTCTTTAATCTACATCATAAACATAAAATATAAAACCTTAACCCTATAACATGAATTTAAAAATTGATACCATAAATAAAAGTGTCATGCTAAAGATTTTATCTCAATAAATTTGTTTATATTAACCAACATCAAAAAGTCAATTGTAATAAACTTTTTGAAATTTTTAACTAACATTAAAGATCAACAATAATAACAATAACAATAACAATAACAATAACAATAATAATAACAATAATAATAATAAAACTGAAAATTTTATGTAATGTTTGGGAAATTTTTATTCAACCCAATAAAAATATGGAAAAAAACCTAACTAATCCCTGAATGAAATAAAAATTTCACAATTATATATATATTTGCTTGCTTACCATTCATGGTTTTAAATAGACAAATAAGCTTACAATTTCTTGAGATGAAACCGAAGAAAGGGAACATGTGTTACAAGTTTATTAGGACAGGGCTAAATTTCTTGAGTTCACACCATCCCAAGTGCCTTTGGCCTGCACTGTGGACCAAGGTATGAACGAGGCATTAACGACCCGTCGACATTGGGCCATCCAATGTTTTTTATATATGTGAGAGAGAATGTCGGCATAATGCTTCTTAATTATATTTGTTGGTGAGTGTATTTTAAAGTAGAATTTGGCTAGGATTTCTGCAAATCTATTTCAAATACTAAAATTAATTATATATATATTTATTATATATATATATATAATAATTTATTTATGAGCTTTATATATATAAAATAATGAAAATTTAATTATTATTATTATTGTCAAGTAAATTAGAATTGGGTATTTTACTCATTTGTAAAAATAATATTATTTATTTTTTATATAAATTATTTAGTTGTTAACTAATATTAAAATATTAATTTTTTAATTTTTGGTTTGATGTTGTTTATGCTTTTACATCGTCGATATAAATTGACAAGCGTAATGTAAGTTAGATTCATTTTACAACCTTAATATGAAGTAGATGTCAATTCTTGTATGTTACTTTGTTTGCATTATAAATAAAATAAAATATTCATGAATAAAAATGATCTCATCTATTATATATAAATATAATATAATATATAATATATATAGTTCATTTAATTAAATCATAACTAACATAATAGCACCTAAGCATTAATAATATCACTCTTAGTGTCTTTCATATTCCCAGCTTAAAAAAGTTATTTCCTTCTTAATTAATAAGTTGACAATTCACATGTGTGTCGGTATACTTATATATATCTATATATATATAATAATATATATACTCGCAAATTGTAACACCCTCCTCCCACATCTACGAAAAGCTACGATGATATGCTTTGATTCCCTATGTGTCAGTTAAGGAAGTGAAACTGACGGAAACACACCATACAAAACTTCCATATCAGCAATAGAACTCCAAGGAGCCACCCCAACCTCTCAAGTAACCAGCCCCTGGGTCCCACTGAGTTTTTAGACCATTAAATCCTCGAACGCTCTCTTGATATGGATAAGCATGCGTATAGGAGGCTCTGGACTTATTTGAATTTAAACATGAACGCAACAAACTATAGATATAACCATAAATACAAAGATGCAATAGAAATAACACTTCATTTCATTAATATCAAATATAGAAATATGCTTACAAACAGAATGGAAATAAGACTAGCTCGGGTGATAATAACTTATCTCTAAAAAGAGATGTGGTGGTTACATGTCTCTAAACTGTGTTCCAATGAGACTCAAGGGAATATTTATTATTGAAAAACATGAGAAAACCCTAAAAACCTTAACCCAGGAGATGTAACACCAAGATTTTAAGGGCCCCGTTGGGGTTAGTTGGGCAGCCAAAATCCCGGGGTCATAACTTGGCCATATTATCTCCGTTTGGCGTGTACGATACCTTACTGGAAATGTATCTTCGGTTACTTCAAGATTTGTCATAGGTACTTCAAGATTTGTCATAGGCCCATACCTTTGGCTATGGGCATGCAATAGACTTCAGAAAAATGCTGTTTAGGGGGTCAAAACTGTTCTAGAAGTTCATGACCCAAAAAACTGCAAAAAATAGTAAAAGCTGAAATAAACAACGAAACAAATGAAACTGACTAGAGGTCTAGGTGGGATAGGTGGGTGGCCACCAATATCCACTTGGATCATAGACTCTCCCACAACATGAGTATGCAGGTTTCTGGTGCCTTTTCTCCTCAGACTCGTGCTTGCAACTCTAGGATTTGTGCCACTTTTTCATGCCCAGAGCCCAGGTCACTGCTCAAAACTCAATGATAGGTTCAGAAATGGATTTATACAACAAAGCAATGATACATTTGCAAAAACATTGACAAGGTCTAGACTGGACCCCTACTAGCTATGACAAACATTTCGTCAAACATGTCACAAATATGTAATCTATAGGTGTAAACAACAGATCTGAGCATAGGGGTCTCATACTTATCTGAGAATCACTAAGGAGCATTGATGCCTCAGCGCATTAGCTGCCATTCCATCTATTAGCCCATATATACATTATTCATTCATTTAGAAGTAAAAACATGATGAGAGCCATACATAGCTATTGTCATAATACATGTTCATAACTAGCATAATAACAACATAAATACCAAGGAGACAACAACCATATAACCTACATATAAACCAATACAATACTCATGAAACAACAAGGAGAAATAACTTCATATTGATGATGCAAAGGCCAACCAAGTTCGAGACTTCCACAAACCACCTGACCATATACATCGCTGAGTCAAATCTTTCATTATCTAGTCATCCTTGTGCCATATTCTAAGCATGAATGTGAGATCTCATAAAACACATCAATCAAAACCATCCAGGGTTTCCAGAGGCCAAACCACCTCAACCCATCAAACAGTGATTCCACCTCATAGTCAGATATCACAAAAACATCACCAGATTGGTCTTTGCCCAAGCCTTCCAAGGCTCCATAGAATTTTTTCTAACCAAGGCTCCAAAACTAGTAACTCAACCCACAACTGATATAGGGCTCTAGAGCGTTTTTCCAACCAAGGCTCCAGGACTAGTAACTCAACCCACCAAGGGATCTAGAGAGTTTTTCTAACCAAGGCTTCAGGACTAGTAACTTAGCCAAGTTGTTACAGGGCTCCAAAGCATTTGTCCAACCAAGGCTCCAAGAACTAGTAACTCAACCCAAGCTAAAGGAAACATGAGAACTAACCAGAAAATAAAGAAATAAACCCACAACACCATGGCTATCCAAGAAATGACAAGACTAGGAAAATCCATTGTCAATCCAGGCAATCCTCCATGCCAATGATAGATCATGACCAATAAACCACATGCATATGCCATGAATACCAGAACTAGTGAGGAAAACATACATGCAACTCGGTATCTGCAAGTAAAACTTGTTGTTGTTGATGATCCCGATGTCCTCTTACGATTTTCTTCTCTTCCTTTTCTTTCTTGCTCCAAACTCCAAGAGTGCCACACTCCTCCAAGACTGCTCCAAGAAAACTCTAAGTGTCCAAGAGTATGAGAGAGAGAAAATAGAGAAATAGCTCCAAAAATGAACTGATAAAAGTATGTGCACTGATCCTTAGAAGCCAGTCTTTTTATTAATGAGGTCTCCATTTTCTTTATTTTCCTTCATTTTCCTCTTTACATGCAACTTTTCACTTTCCTTTTCTTTTAATTTCCATTATTTTCATAAATAAATGTGTCAAAATGCCATTTTGCCTTTTCAAAGTCTTTGTCATTTCCTTTGCCAATTTCTTTAGCCATTAACCTGATCCCCATTAGTGCCCTTTTGCCCAACATTAAGCTTGGAATAAATGTCCCATTAACGGTGGTTATTATTATGTCATTATTAACTTTTATTACATGAAGTTTTCACCAGGGAAATTACACAAATAAATAAAATATTTGGATGTGCATATTAAGTAGTATAATTTTATATTAGTGCAATCTAACTATTCCATGTTTTGGCCTTTTTAGTTAAAACCTAGAGCTCTAATTAAATCATATTTTTGAATTCATAAATGGATTAGGTGCTCTAAAAGTCTTCGAGACATTTGGATTATATAGGCTACACAACTCGAACCTACAAATATCTGTGAGATTTCTAGTAAAATCCAGTTGAAAATATATCAATAAAAATGATCAAAACATAAAGTAAAATATAAAGATAAAATATAATTTAAAACATAAATATAAAAAGCTAGATTTGTGAAGGAGATGTATAATTCTTTTACTTTTAAAAATATTTCAATATAAATCTTGAATAAATTATTAAAATATCTATATTAATTCATATATTTTTCCTAATTCATAATATTAAGTTGATATATGACATTTAAAATTACTGCTAAAAAAAAAAAAACATTGTCTGGTTGAAAAGGAAGTCTCATATTTTGGTTTTGATTCATTTTTAGATACATTTTTCAGGCATATTTTGTTCAAAATCTAGTATGAAATTGCAAGTTTAGTCTTGTAATCTACCCAATCCTATTGTACAATGGGATTTTCAAACCATGGAATCCATTTATGTATTCAAAAGTACAATTTAAAGAATGAAATATTATGATGCCATACAGAATTGTATTGCTAGTACATCATATTGGTGGGTTGATCAAAATGAAGATGTATAGTTTTTTCAATGCTTATCATGAAGTTGATATATGTTACATTTATATATATTAACCTAGTGTACATACATTTTAACCCCATATCTAAGAAGAGTCTAAAAGGATCACATCTCTTGAAACGATATGCAATGATAGGGCCACACAGTGTATATTGGAAATAGAATGCAATGGTAGGGCGAGCAGTGATCCCAATTGAGAAACAGAGGTATTACACACAGACTCATGAATGGGCAGAAAATGTGAATCATAATTATAAACCGGAGGTATTATACACAGATCATGACTCATGAATAGGCAGAAAATGACTTATATACAGAGAGGTACTATACACGGATCATCATGAATCCATGGACAGAAATCAAATCTTAAGTTATTGAACCATCAAAGTCTTTAGAAAAATTCCTATTAGGTATGAGGGATAGTTTAACTAGTAGAGAAACAAAGAACTTATTGGTACTAGGTGTAAGTTTAATTGGTTGAGACTACCATGGTTGAGGTTGTTCATTTCTTGAATTCTGGTTAATATTTGTTCACTTTTTAAATTCCGGCCCAAAGGATACATTCAGTGATAAAAATGATGAAATTCAGAAAAATTATACAACTTAGAAGTCTCTTTTCAGGGATACAGAAATCATACATACATATCAAGAATGCATATTAATACATTTTCCTTTTTCAAGAAAGGGATATCATTTAGTTGTGAATCATTTGATCAACATCAAGATATAATAATATATATATATAATATATATATATATTTCAGAATTTATAATTTAGCAGTAGCAGAAACTCCTCTTCAGAAACTGAGAAATCTACTCCTTAAAGAGAAATCATCATAACCGGTCAATTTCACCACCAAATCTTACTGTTAAACCGCATATCACTGTATTATACTACATCAACCATTACTGCCATAATCGCTTACAAATGTTGGGAATCTTTTTGCTCTTTTGTTAGAACGGCGTTTTTTCTTTGTCGATGAGCCCTTTCAGCTGCTCGAAATCGTCCACTTCGCAAGGGAACGTGAGCGGCCCTCCTTGGCCGTAACTTTCCACGTCAGCCAGAAGCGTGGCAATGAATGGATGGCTCAGATAAGCTATCGGAATCACAAACCGCTGCCGCTCTTCTCCCACGTAAACGGCCACGCAACCCTCCGAAACCAGCTTTCTGCGTCGCCGACGATTGAAGTTTGCCAGGTCGCGGGTTCGAGCTCCGAGGGTGCTTTCGGCCAACGGTGGCTGTCGGAGGCAGAGAAAGGAGGGGGTTCCTGGGATTCGATCCGGAGGACAGAGAAACGAAATTGTACGAACCAGACAGCGGATCAACTTACGAACCCTCAGGCATGTGGAGATGACGATTCTGATCTTAAGAAGCCTTCGCCCCACCCGGATCTTCATCAAAAAAAAAAGAGAAACGGTAGAGTAGGGCAACGAAGGGCTCCCTTTTATTTGTTTATCTCCAACATGGGCATTCGTGTGTATAATAATTATGCGTTCGAATCCCGGGGCCGCTATAGCGGTGACAAACCAGCTGCCCAACAGCATATATTGTTCTGCTCTGCGCATCTCATATATATATAATGATAGTAATTTTTTTTTTTTAAATTGAAGGACCGGTGTGCTCTGAGTCCTAAATTTTTATTATAGGTTAGTTTAGTAACTTCCATTTCTATTAGTTATTAATTTTTTGTTTTTAGCTTATTTTTTGTCTATTTAACTTTTTGATTTTGATTTTTGATTATTTGCATTTTCATGAATTTTAGTTTTTTAGAAATTTTTTATTGAGGAAAAAATAATTTTCCAATAATTTTTTTAGTTTTATTAATTTTTAACTTCACTTATATTTTTTTTGTCTTTATCTATGGTTTTTTTAATAAGATGAAAGATTGTGCAGAAACTAGCTTCATCAAACTGCGATTCCAATAAATCGCTGCCGGATTTTTGACCGGAAAAAACCACATGAAAGGCTTTCAATAGTTGCATTATACGAAACTGCAATTTAAACAGGAAAAAATAGTTAAAAAATATATATCCAATTTTTGTTTAAAGCTTTTATTATGTCTTAGTTTACTTATTATATATATATTTTTTTCTCTTTCTATTCTAATTTTTTTGTCTATTTTCAATTCCAATTACACAGTGCATCTTTTATAGTTAATAATTAGTTATTAGCTTTTCGAATCTTGTGAGAAATTTATTTCCTAATTTTATTAAGAAAAATTTATTGATGTATAGTTACTAGTTTTTAGGATCTAGTGAGTATTTTTTCCTAGATTTGTTGACTTTGTTTGATTTAAGTATAGTTTTTATAATTTCACTCCAAGAATATAAAAGATTCAAGAAATTGATCTTATAACAAGAAAATGAATTCAAGCATTCAAGAAATTAATCTTCTTAAATTCAATAAGTGTTTTTTTCTTTTCCTTTGATATTTATGTGATTAATGTATGTTATTATCGGGGTCAAAGGATTTGAAACTCCCAGCTAAGGTCTTTCAATACTACTTTGAAGTTTCATACTGATTTGAAACTTCAACTAAGGTATTATAGGATCCCACTTTGAAGTTTCATATTCCTTTTCAAGTAGCTCGAGATTACTTCACATTTATTGGGAGATTACTCTTCAATTTCTCATATGTTTCAATTGGTTTGTGAAAGTTGTTTTATCTTCTTTCCTGGAACCAAACAAAGAAGATTGTTCTCAGTTACCATGCAAAAAGTTAATCTATGAATTTCGTTAAAGCATTTTAATCTATTACAACTTTATTCCTAGTTTTATTCAAAGTGACTATATCAAATTCAATTAATTTAATACTAAATCATAAATCATAGACAAACATATAATATTTAGATTTTTTTTTTTAAATGGCTAATTATATATTTTATTTATTTTACTAATTTTTTTTACCCCGATCAGGGTGCGATCCAGTTGAGGATCCAAATGGGGATCATAATTATCTCAATTAAAATTATTCCTGCAGGACAGGAGGCCGGTGAGACCGACGATAGATGGAGTGGGAGGAGATATGATGGTGGTTGTGCGAGAGAATATGAAATGCATGATGGAGCACCATCATCAAAGCATTTGGGAATTTGGGTGGAAAAAGTGGTTGTCCAGTGAAGTAAATTGGTTTTGCCTCCTCCATTGTTGTATTCAGTTAGTGGCGCGACGTTGGAAACATGCAAGACAAAGCGCTCTGAAAGGGGACTTCGTCAACATCTACAGGATGGAAAATATGGGGTATTTGATGTTCTCCTTCTCCTCCTATAGTCAAGTGAATATGGAGATAGTCTGTAGGATTCTTGTTTATATAATTCGATGGAACTATCAGTGTGGGAAGGTGATTGCCCTGCTTTTCCAAAATTCTGAGGGGCATTCCTTCTTTTTTGCATTGGGGATGGTGACGTCAGTCTTGATTCTTTATGGAATTATGCTTCAGAGAATGGGAACTATATCTTTGGGTTTGGGGGGCTAGGCATTTCGTTGTTCCAGCATTGCATGGATGCCACAAAATCCATGAGGAAGAAGAATGGTTTCTGTTTGAAAGTTGTTAATCTGTTTTGCATTGTTGTTTCGACCAATTTTGAAGGGTCTCTTCTATGGGATGTAGGGTTATGTCAATTGTTTTTGTTAGAGCCTGGCATCGAACCACACCTTTATTTGCAATGGTTCAGGTGAAGAAGATGTTAAGAATCCTCGCATGAGAGGAGCATGCTTGTTTCATATTATATGTTATATCTAGAACGCTAATGTTTCTTTTCTCTTGTGCGTGATCTTACCCCTTGTCACAGAGGCAAGTTCCAGGAGTGGTGACCTTTTCCCTTCAGGGTGGACGGTTGTCTAGATGGGGTTGGGATGCATAGACCTTACAGTCTCATAAGTGTCGGTTCTCAGGATGGTGTGAGCGAAAACTGCCAAAGATGAAGCAATGGTAGAGGGACATTGGAAAAATTAGAAGAGAGGTTCATGGGTGGAGAAAGTTGAACCATCATCCTAGAAACTGAAAAGAGAAGGCCGTAAGTTTGAGGCCCAACATAATAAGGAGTGAATGTGCATGCATATGTAAGGGAGATCCCGAAGCAAGTTAGAAGGATTATTGCAGGGTGGGAAGCGAATCTCACCCGCCAAGTTGAGGAAGAAGAGAAAGAAGTGGACTGCGAATTTTTGGTCCCCGACCTTGGAAATTCTCGAGGCAGAATCTCCCAATATAAATAGGCCATCCACCTCTACCAAATGATGAAAAATATGGTGGCTAGAGCCATCATGCATACTTCTGACTAGATGTAGATCGATCCTACCTTATAGGAAATCCAAAAAGACTTTCAGTTGGTGCAGTTTCAGGTTCAACATCAGAATGTTCACATGGGCAAAATTGAGTAATACCTTTGGTGCCCACAGTACTTGGAAATGTTAGAGTCTAGTGCAAAATACCTTGTGCCTATCGAGTCCTCTGAGAACTAGTTATGTTCCTAGTTATGTCTGCTTTCAGTTCATTTTTTGTTAAATTTTGATGATGATCATTGTAATAGGGAGCTTTATATTTAAGAGGAAGAACTTATTATGGTATTTAGACAATAAGGCTTATGTGGATGAATTTGATAGACTTAAAACCTTTCGATTTTGGTTTGCTTATAATGTCTTCTGATGGGCAACATACTTGGTTTCACAATGGGTAGGTTGAGGCCACAGAAGTTCTATCTTATGTAACCTGCCTTTTTTATGAATGAATGAAATGTCCTACTCAACTTACAAAAAAATTATTTAATTTTTTTTAATGATTTTTTTTTAATTTCAAGATACGAAATGTTTTAGGAACTAAGTATTTTGATTAGAAACTAAGTGTTTTGGTATCCATCTATAGTTATTAGTGATTTAATTTATATAACCGTGCTAGTTATAATTTAGTTGTTAAATTAATAGTAAAACAAGTGTTATTACAAATTATTCATAAATATTAATTAACTTGTTTTTAAAATTTAATTTAATACTAAATCACAAAGCATAGATCATTCCAACTCAATTTTTCTCTTCAAAAGAAATAGACTTCATTTGAGAGATAACAATAAAAGTTTTGTTTCATATTCTCACGCCTTCATTGCCACAAACACAATTGCATTCAACTCTATATCAATCATGTTCAATCCCCATGAACTTTGTAGGAGACAATTGGTTGTGCAAAACAAGTTTCTTGGAAATGACATCTCATTGAGTCAAAGCTACGTTTCTCCATATCAATTTGAACCAAACATTGCCAAAAAAAAGGTATAAAGCTTCATTACTACCAAAAGTTATAAAGCTTCATTACAACCAATGAGGTAGGTAGCACAACATTTTCACTTTCATTTCTATTTTTTTATGAAGAATTTAATTGATCATCTCGCATTGTGTTAGTTGTTCATACTCCAATTAGCTATATTTAATGTAAGCGACAGGTAATTGCTACTACTTAGCACTTGTTATTTATAACATTTATTTATATATAAGCAAATTTTATTTAAGAAAATGGTCCATTACTTTTAATAAATTAAAAAAATTAAATTTGTGTCACGTGGCTCCCTACCCATCATTTTTCTAGGGATTTGAGATTATTCCAATTCTAATAATTTATGCCATGATAAGTTCCTCATTATTATTTGTTACATTCATATATAATTCCTTTTTTTCTTAAGTTAAAATTGACCCATAACCTTTTTATACATGATTAATCAAGTAAATGTGTGTATTAGTAAGACATTCTTTGTGTTGCAATAGTATTTTCGGTTATATTTATGAATCAATCGGCTATTTCAACCACACTAATACTTTTAATGTGATTGTACTAGTTTAATTTGTAGTTGCTTATTATTATAGAAGTTAATTTGAGAATTAAAATAAGACTTGTTTGGTTTTATTTGAATTTGAATTTTTCTTTGACATGAATTCGTTTAATAAATATATGAAAATTAGAAAAATGTTAAAGTAATTAATAATAAACAGTAAACCTCTCTCAACATTAGTAATAATAAACATTAATAATAAACCTTAAATGTTGGCTTGATTAATAATAAAAAGTTAAAAGTAATATAAACCCTAATATCAGGGATGAGTGTAAACATTTAAAAGTTGGCTCAATTAATAATAAAAAATTAAAGTAATAAAAATAATAAAATTCAGTTTGTTATATTTTGATTTTATTATGGACTTATGAATATACTTTGTTACAATACCGTGGGCCAATACCATGGCTTATCAATACCACATGCCTAAAAAACTAACTTATTTCACAATCAAAATATTTTATAACAATATCACAAGATTCTTAACCATGGATATTCACGCCCACTTTTCCATTGATATTAAGAATTTGTGAATAGGCTTTGTTACAATACCATGGACCAATACCATGGCTTATCAGTATCATAACTTATTTCACAATCAAATTATTTTATAACAATATGATGAGATTTTTAATCATGAATATACACCCCCTAGATTGATTCTCAAGAGAATATGAAATGTTTAGTCTTATTGTTTAGTTGTAGTGTATTACATAATTTGTTGGGTTGCACTGTAATAAATTATATTTGTGCCATATGGCTCCCTGTCAACCAATTTCCTACGGATTTGAGATTATTCATTCATATTCTAATTAGATGAGTAAATTAATATATAAGCAAATTTTGTTTAGAAAAATGGTCCATTTTACAATAAGATGTGTATTTTTTTTTTTTCTCAAGTGCTCCCCACCCACCAATTTCCTAGGGATTTGAGAGTATTCCAATTCTAATAAGTTCATATTCTAATTAGATGGAAAAATTAATATATAAGCAAATTTTATTTACCAAAATGGTCCATTTTACAATAAGATGTGTAATTTTTTTTTTTTTCCTCAAGTTAAAGTTGACCCATAATTTTTTTATACATGGTTAATTAGGGAAATGTGTGCACTGGTAAAGCATTCTTTGTGTTACACTAATTTTATTTGTTATATTTGTGAAGTCTTTCGCTATATCAAGATATTAATATTTTTAATGTGATTGTATTAGTATTAACTTGTAAATAAGCTTTGTTACAATACCATGGCTTATCAATACCACATGCCCAAAAACCATAACTTATTCCACAATCAAAATATTTTATTTTAATTTATTTTTATAACATTTTTTAATTAAATCTAATAGGGGAAAGGTTATAATGACTATTGAGATATATCTAAACCCTCTGTCCTCTACTAAAAAAAATCTCATAGATATTAAATCAATGTTTTAATAAAATTAAAAATGAGAATACTTTTATATATAAAGATGTGAAATTTATATAGTATAAATAATATTATTAAGAACCAACATAGATCCATCTTAACTAAGGATCCAAGTGATAAGAGAAAGAAAATTGACTAACAATAATAGAGGAAGGATAGAGCATGCTTCTTTTAAGTTTTCCATTATGTATATTTTTCTTTGACATGATTGATCTAGAATATAAGTTTAACATTTTACAACATAATGAAGTGTTTTTTATTTTACATACTTTTCTTAAACAAATAGAATGAAATCAATTTAAGAGAAAGGTGGGGGGGGGGGGGGGATGGCCGGGCAGAGGGGCGAGATAGTGATAGAGTTGGAGGATGGATAGAGAGAGGAGTGTGTGATGGGGGGGGCGGGGGAGAGGGAGGTGGGAGAGTGAGGGAGAGAGAGGAAGGAAAAGAGAGAGGAGAGGAGAGAGAGAAGGAGAGAGGTAGAGAGGAGAGGAGAGGAGAGAGAAAGGGAAGAGAGAGAGATGAAGACAAAGAAGAAGAGAGGGAGGGAGATAGTGACAGAGTTGGAAGGAAGAAAGAGAGATGAGTGATGGGGGGAGAGATAGAGGGAGCTAGGAGAGAAAGGGGGAGAGAGGAAGGAAGAGAGAGAGAGGAGAGAGAGAGGGAGGGAAGAAAAAATACATAGAGGGAGAAAGGTTGAGAGAGAGAGGGAGTGACAAAGGTAGGTGAATAGAGAGTGAGGAGAGAGGAGAGCGGGAGGGAAGGGAGATAAAAGGAGAGAGAGAGAGTGAGGGAGAGAAAGGGAAGAGAGAGAGAGAGAAGGGGAAGAGAGATAGGGAGTGGAAGAGGGAGAGAGGTAGAGATAAATAGATATAGAGAGAGTGTGTATGTTTGAGGGTGAGATAGAGAGAAGGAATCAAAAAGAGACACATAGAGACAAATATATATAATATATAGTATTACATAACTAGCCTGGATCCATCTTAACCCCATATCTATCAAGCGTTGAGAGGGATCAAATCTTTCAAGGTGAAATCCCTTCCTCAAGTTTTACACTCAACAAAGAGGTTTGCACCGCGAAATATTTGATCCCTCTCGACACTTGATAGATCTGGGGTTAAGATGGATCTAGGTTGGTTATTAAGCATTTGAAAGTGGGATAAATTAAGTAGATATTTAGTTTAAATTGAGGAAACATTCATTTTGTATTAATTAAAGGATATTACTTTATGTTTAAGGGTTTGAAATATGAATACATTTATTAAATATATACATTTATAAGTTCATCATAATAATTTTACTAGAAATATTGGACAATTAACTAATGAAAATATTTCTATTTTTTATGATATTTATTTTAATAAAATAAATTATATAAAAATAATAATTGGTATATAAGAGATTTACTTTTCAAAAATATTATAAATTAAAGTTAAAACAAATTTAGTTAAATATAAACCTATGGGGGCAGTTCATTCATGTCACCATGTTATGAAGTATGATATAGAAATATTAAATTTAAGGTTCAAATCCCTTGTGAGTCAAACAAACAAAAAAATAGTTAAATATAATATAATGTTATAAATAAAATAGTTGATAAAAAATCATCAAAACAAATTTCAATAGGAGAAGACTTTTCGATGTGATGAGGGATTATATTTGAATTTGAATGGTTAACTTCATTTTACCCTTTCAATATTAACAATTTAAAATGAGTTATTATTTTCATATTAAAATACAAAATAAGTTAAAATTCTATACCAACCTTACTCATTCACAGATCTTAATGTATCAAGTTGTGTAGACCTCAAAAGAAGAATAGAAGATTTTTTTTTCTTTTGTAATATCCGTCTCGTGATTTCTATTAATAGTAAAGAAGGAGCAGAATTACATTTGATATTCCGTGAGGACCATCCTGAGCTAGTCTAAGGACCAATAGCTTTTTGACAAAAAACAACCAACAACCATATATCTTAACATCATAACATAGTGGTTGACTTTCAAACTCAAAAAAACCGAAGGTTACTACTAGTCAACATTTAACACATTGAAAATAGGAGTCTGACAAAGAGAACATAGAAAAAACATATACATAAAACATAGATGACTATGATGCCATATAAATGAGAGACCATACATCCAAAAATAGACATAAACAATTATAGATTTAGTCATCCAATATAATCACCACGAGATCTAGAGAAGGAGGTGCAATAGCCATGTTGAGTGGAGTAGCATTAATGAATACCTTTCCATTTTTAGGATGATCCAGGTGGATATTGGTGGCCACCCACCTATTCCACTTGGACCCCCACCATTGTTTCTTTCAATTTTTCAGTTTCCTTATTTGTAGCAAAATTTACTGTTTTTCGGGTCTTGAACTTCTGGAGTCGTTTTGTGCGCGTCAAACGGAGATCATATGCCAAATTTACGACCCTGGGAAGTTAATGTACCAATTTACCCAAACTAGGCCCATAGTTTGGCGCTTCATCTCCTAAGGTTAGGTTTTCGGATGTTTATGGTTTTCCATTGTTTCTCAGTAATAAATAGGCCTTTGAGCATCATTGTAACACAGTTTAGAGGCATGTCGCCGCCACATCTCTTCTCAGAGATAAGCTACCATCACCTGAGCTAGTCTTATTTCCATTATGTTTGTAAGCATATTTCAGTATTTGATATTAATGAAATGAAGTGTTATTTCTACTACATATTTGTATTTATGGTATATCTATAATTTGTTGCGTTCTTGTTTAAATCTGGATCAGTG
Organism: Pinus taeda; assembly: GCA_000404065.3. NCBI lineage: Eukaryota > Viridiplantae > Streptophyta > Pinopsida > Pinales > Pinaceae > Pinus > Pinus taeda. Next base: position 41,954 of record APFE030030565.1, on the reverse strand, counting down.
GTATCAGATGGGTTTGCTCTTTCTTTGTTTTTAGTTGCGTGTGCCAAATGAGGTCAGGATATAAGGAGTTAGGGATCGATCTAGTTGAACCTTTGCAAGATCAGCCTTGCAAACCTCTACGACCACCCATGGGGTAAGAAAATAAAGACGAGGGGTAGGGGTTTCTATCAAAATATTGCTCGAGGAGGCCCTTGAGAAACAAAGGAACGTGATGATGGATAACTTTGCCCAGATCCTTCAACGATTGCCCATTGGCGGCACATCCACATTTAGCAGCCACTCTAGAGGCTCCATTCCTTTTAAGGTACAAGTAAAATTTGACATTCCCATATTTGAGGGCCAAATAGAGGCAAACGCCGTAGATAAATGGTTAAATCTGTTAGAAGGATATTTTTCTATTCATGATTTTTTCAGCCGAGAAAAGATTACTTTTGCTCTTCTCAAAGCCGCCCCCCACATCAAGGACTGGTGGAAAACCTGCTGTGAGTAGAAGGATGAAAGTACGACCTCACTGTTTTCAGCCACACCCACTTGGAATTCATTCTGGGATTCCATCAATTAGCAGTACTACCATGTCGAGAGCTATGAGGATAAATGCATAAAGTGGACAACACTGCGATAGGGAAGGGACCAAGATGTCTGAGAATTTACCAATGATTTTCATACCCTTCACACTAAGTTAGGAATCAAGGATTCTATGAAATATTTGGTACTCAAGTACCATGGCTGCCTACATAGGGACATCCAGGATGAGATGGAGTTCCTGGACATCTCCTCACTTAGCAGAGCGTACCGATACACTGTTAAGATCGAGCATAGGTTTAAATAGAAGAAGTGAGACATTGGATCTATGAATCTAAAGCAAGGGAAAGGTGCCCCCAAACCGTAGAATAAAGGACAAATCTAAGGTGAGGTGGCCCAGGACATCTTGCCAAAGCCGCAAGAAAAGAAAAACACATGAAGCCGAAGAAGGACATCAGAAAGTGGTGTGAGTTCCATAAAAGCTCCACTCACAACACAAGTGAGTGTCAGGCCAAGCATTCACTGGTGGCCGAGCTAAAGGCTTCAGAATCAGATGCATGTTCTGACTCTGAGTTAAAACCCAACAAGGGGAATGAAAAAGGGAAGCAGATTATCGATGTGAAGCCCAACGCCACCCTTGCCACCACGAATATCTAAAAGGAGGAACCCGAAGATCCAGAGGAGGAGGAGCACCTTTTGCACTCCTAGATGTGGGTAAAGGGTTCCCTGCTACAATTCATTATCGATAGCATGAGCCCAAAGAACCTCATTTCAGCAAAGGTCATGAACTGACTGGATTTACTGACCACAACACACCCACAATCGTGCACCATTGGGTGGCTTCACCGAGGACAGGATCTTCGCGTTAGCCAACAGTGCCACCTTCCATACAACATCAAGCCCTTCACGAATGAGGTATTTTGTGATGTTTCTCCCCTTGATGTTTGTGATGTATTATTAGGCCAACCATACTTGTGGAAGCAACATGTTGTGTATGAGTCAAGGCCTCACGTTGTTATTTTCACTTTCGAAAATAATTTGTATAGGATACCAGAGGTAACACTACCTACTGCCATCTCTTTGGTTACTGTAAAACAATGTAGTAAGCTCATTTCCAAAACCAAAAAAATTGTTTTCCTGATGATACGCCCTAAGGGAAAGAAGAATACGGTGGCCATGACCTCTAGACAGGGCCCCTCTACACAACAACAATAGATGGACAAGGTCGTGGAGGAGTACGAGGACATATTCTCCTCCCTCGCAGGGGTGCATCTGCACTGTCAGGTCAAGCACTCCATCGATCTGACCCTAGGTCCATCGTTGCCTAATGGACCAATCTATCAACACTCCGTTCTAGAGAACGATGAAATAAAGGGGCAGATTCAAGAGCTTCTTTAGAAAGGTCACATTCGGTCGAGTTGATCAACATGTGGGAGCCTGATCATGTTGGTACAGAAGAAGGATGGGACTTGGAGACTCTGTATTAACTATCAGGCATTGAACAAGATCACTATCTGGAATGGGTACCCGATCCCACGGATTGATGACCTTCTAGACCAACTCAAGGGGGGAAAATATTTCAGCAAGATCGACCTGAAGTTCGAATATCAACCCTCCAATGTGTGGAACACTACCTTCAAGACCAAGGAGGGCCTTTTCGAATGGTTGGTTATCCCTTTCGGATTGACGAATGCTCATGCAACCTCCATGAGACTGATGGATGACATCTTGTAGCCATTCACAAACTCATTTGTAGTGGTATACTTAGATGACATCATGATCTTCAACCAAAGTTGGGAAGAGCACCTCCACCACATCCGACAGGTTCTCCAAACACTGTGGCAGCACAAGTTGTGTGCCAATTTGGATAAATTCACTTTTGGAATGACCTAGGTTCAGTATCTAGGATGAATTATTGATGAACTGGAGGGGGGGTGCATGTGGATCCAACCAAGATCTAAGTCATTTGGGATTGGCTAGCCCCAACCACTCTGATAGAGCTCTGCATATTTCTAGGTCTTGCCAATTTCTACCATAGGTTTGTGTTGGGATTCTATCATATCACTTGGCCCTTGAGTCAAGTCACCAAGGGAGAAGCGAAAGTAAAAGTCTTTTTGTCTGAATCTCAATAGAAGGCATTTGAAGATCTGAAACATCGCCTCTACTCTACACCAGTGCTCACATTACCAGACTTGCAACAACCATTTGAGATCGAGACAAATGGCTCTGACTATGCTATTGGGGCAGTCCTTACTCAATAGGGGCATTCAGTGGCATATCACAATGAGACACTTTCAGACATAGTCCGGAACTATCCCACTTATGACAAAGAGATGTTTTCCATTGTGCAGGCTTGCTGACAATGGAAGCATTACATTTTGGGGAAGGAAACGATCATCCACACAGGCCGCCGACCCCTATGGTTCATACAGTTGCAAGGGAAGTTGCATAATGATTGCCATTAGAAGTGGTCCACACACATGCAACAGTTTCATTTGAATATCAAGTATAAGAAGGGTAGCACCAATAATGTTGCAAACTACCTCAACTAACCAACGATCATGGCGTTAACTACCGTGCTCAACTCTTGTGGGCATGAGATTTCTGATTGGCCACTTCTCTACAAAAGCGACCCAGAATTCAGCCACACATAACAGACGCTCTTGGAGGGTCAGAAAGTTCTAGATTTTCACCTCCAGGATGCCCTGTTATGCCACCTGAGACACCTTTGTGTTCATTCAAGTGAGCATGTCAAGATGATTTCAGAAGCACACTATAGTCGAGTCGTTGGGAATTTCGGGGTCGAGAAAATGGTGGCAGTACTGCAGAAGTATTTCTATTGGCCGAACCTTCGAGAGGATGTTGGGAAGTACATCGGATCTTGCACTGCCTACGCCATTTCCAAACCAACCATCAAGAAGCAAGGCCTCTATACTCTGCTGCCTACCCCTAGTCGACCTTGGGAATCCATCTCCATGGAATACATCTAGGGCCTTCCTTCTACTAAGCATGGAAACAACTCTGTTTTTGTGGTCATTGACAGATTCTCGAACATGGCCATTATGGCGTCCTATAAGAAGAATATCATAGCAGAAGCCACTGCTAAACTCTTCTTTAAACAAGTGTGGGTACACTTTGGGATCCCACAGTCTATTATCTCAGATCAGGACAATAGCTTCCTCATTACATTTTGGTCCAGTCTCTGGTCAATGCTGGACACCAAGCTCACTAAGTCCACAACTTTCCATCCCCAAACTGATGGTGAGATAGAGGTCATCAACAAGATGATCGTACACATCCTGTGCATGTACAACTCAAAGAATCCACACACATGGAATGAAAGCCTCCCCTATGTCCAACACAACTATAACTGGGCTCTCCACAGCTCGATTGGCCACAACCATTTTTAGGTGGGCCTGGGATTCCAACCACTATGTCCCATTAATGTGGCCATACTATTTGCGGCTACTCAGGCAGATTCGACTCATGTCTAGTCAAAAGCCAACAAGGAAAACAAATTCATTGAGCACATACAACATATCTACCATCAGGTCCACGACATTCTGGAGAAATCAAATGCCAAGTATAAGCAACGACATGATCAACATCGGGTGCCACACAAGTTTCAGGTGGGTGACAAAGTCTAGTTGCACTTGCAGAAGGAACGCCTTATTAGAGCCTATCGTAAACTTAGACCACTCCGATATGGTCCTTACACCATTACAAAATCTGTGGGAGACAATGCATTTGAGCTCAACATTCCCCCATTCCTTGGCCTACACCCAGTGTTCAATGTGGACTACCTTCGACCATACTTCCCACCATTGCGAGACACATCAGACATTGCTGAACAACTAACACCTACAGAGTTAAATCGAGATTGCATGGAACAAGCCACAATTAATCAGATCATAGAGATGCAGATCAAGGGAACCCGATAGCAAAGGATCCAACTATATTGAGTTGTCAAAGCAGGCCAACTCCTTCACTAGGGCAAGTGGCTCACCAGGGACCAAGTTCAGCAGAAGTTTCCTCATCTCATGGAGGAACTCAACGCAATGGGGACCATTGCTTCCTAAGGGGGGAGGAATGATCCAGGTGCATATTGGTGGCCCCCCGCCTATTCCACTTGGACGCCCACCATTGTTTCTTTTAGTTTTTCATTTTCCAAATTTGTAGCACAATTTACTATTTTTGGCAGTTTTTCGGGTCCTGAACTTCCAAAGTTGTTTTGAGGCCCTAAACGACATTTTTTGGGAAAACTAGGACCAACATGGATCTTTTATTGATGTTGGTAATTCTAAATTTGTAGTCCTCGTATAGATATTTTTTAAGAGGTATTGTGCGCATCAAAAGAAGATTGTATGCCAAAGTTACGACCTTGGGAAGTTGAAGTACCAATTTACCCAAACGGGGCCCATAGTTTGGCGCTTCATCTACTAGGGTTAGGCTTTTGGATGTTTAGGGTTTTCCATTGTTTCTAAGTAATAAATATGCCTTTGAACCTCATTGTAACACAGTTCAAAGGCATGTGGCCACCACATCTCTCCTCAGAGATAAGCTACCATCGCTTGAGCTAGTCTTATTTCCATTATGTTTGTAAGCATATTTCAGTATTTGATATTAATGAAATGAAGTGTTATTTCTACTTCATCTTTGTATTTATGGTTATATATGTAATCTTTTACATTCTTGTTTAAATCTGGTTTAGAGGTGCCTTTGAATCAGTATCAGAATTTGAAATTATGTTAAATTCCATTTTGTTCAGGTGAACCACTATTTCATCCATATCATACTGAACTTCCCATAGGGACCTCTTTATGTACTCCTGACCAACGAACAACTTGTAGTTGTCCACATTTTTATCTCACAACACCATGTGGAGGAGGTTCACCATCTACACGTGAGTTGAAATTGAGTGGATAAAGCATAGTCATCTCTTCCTCCATTTACCTAGGTTAGGAACCCAATTGGTATTGCCCCAATAGACAACTTTCGAATCTAAGTGGTACAAGTGTTTCCCAAATTCCTTTACTTCAAGAGAGCGGATTTCCTTTCAAATTTCAAAAGGCACAAAATTAAAAAAAATTGTTGTCGATTCCCAACCAAAAAGGCGGCATTGCCTAGAGGAGGATGCCCCTGCTGTGTCGCCTCTTCAATTGAGGAGACATTGGCATGGTGCCATATGATAAAAAGTCCTGCAATAAATCATAACAAGGAGAGATATGGACAACCTACTGGCCTGATGAGACTTCACTATAGACCCAACACATGCTACCATTACCTTGAGTACCACGTAATAAGTGATGTGGGGGTCGGAGTGAGAAATTGATAATTAAAGACTGATATCATCATGATACCCATGTTGAACTATACCCAAAACAAAATAGAAGTTGTAGTCACTATCAACCAAACTAAAGGAGAGGGAAAACTTGTGTAACTTTCAAAATATCACTTGGAGTATGTAATTTGAGTGATAATTAGAACCAAACTGAAAAGGAACCCCTATACTAGACGCCGACAACCAGGACGGGGAAATTAGAGGAGATTCCAAATCGACATATTGAAGCTATGAGGAGGGACAAACAACAACCATCTCAAAGAATGGGCAAGATGAGGAGTTATGCAAGAATCATACAAAAACGTTGGTGACCGAAGCTTAAACCTTGAGTACTCCATGAAAAATAACTTGCCACGGTGTTATAATGGAGAAAAAAATGACTGTGGAACCATACACCATTAACCTTTTCTATAGCTTCAATGGAAATGAATAATGAAATACAACATAAGTGTGTGTCTACCTTAGTCCTACCACATGCAATTTCTGGGGGAAAAATCCAACAAAGGTTCATTAATGAATGTAAACAAGTGATAAAATGGAGCAAGATAGAGATGAACATAGCAAACCCAGAACTCTAAAGAAACAAAAGTTGCCAACCTAAGTCAAAAATCTAAGTTCACCACCCTGGGCTTTCAGAAAAAATAAAATGCAAATCAACTAACCAACATCTAATTATATGGAGCGTGAAGTCATTGTAAGAGGAGGGTCTCTAAGAAAACCAAGTCTATTCCTACTTCTCGGGATCCTCCATCCCAATACCCTATATGATGGAGTCATTAATAATTCATGATCAACAGTAATATGGTATCCAAGCTGCATCCAATCGCCCAAACTCTCACAACAGCTCCATACCTGCAACAATGAAGTAGATGGAAAGTCGACACAATTGAAGAAACCTATATGCACTGCCCTCCTTTTGATGTGAATTTAACACCATCACCCTCCTGATGTGCTCTTCCTGTCACATGGACTCCCTGCCCAATCTACATTGGTGAAGCCTTGAAGCTTCACTCCCTCTATCTGTCTGTACCATAATCTGTACTGAGTAGTGCTCTTGAGGTATCTCAATTCATGCTTGGCCACCTTCCAATACATATTGCTAGGCCTAACCATTGCTTGACTCCGCTGGTTAGCTGCATAGCATAAATACGGTCGTGTGTTTACCAAGTCCATGAGTGAACCCACAAGCTTCCTATAAACAATAGCTTCCACTACCTCTCCCCAAGTAGCATCCTCCTTCCTCCAGTTACTAGCTAGTGGAGTCTCCATAGGCTCGCAACTCTCCATGTGGAACCTCCCGAGTATCTCATTGGCATACTTTCCTTGAGACACAAACAACTCTCCATCACCCTTCCATACTTCCATGCCTATAAAGTAATGCATGCGCCCAAATTTCTTCATCTCAAGCTCTCTTGCAAGGTCCTCCTTGCAAGATTTGAAAAGCTGATCATCACCTGTAAGGATGAGATCATCAACATAAAGTACAATGATCAATAGTTTTCCTTCCAACACTATGTGGTACAGGTTTTCATCCGCTTCACTCTTCGTGAAGCCCAACTTGGTGAAGCAATTGTTTATTCTGGTGTACCAAGCACGAGGTGCTTGCTTCAGCCCATACAACGCTCTCTTGAGCTGGCACACATGCGAATCAGGGTCAAGGATTTCAAAACCTTCAAGCTTCTTTATGTACACCTCTTCCTCAATCATTCCATTAAGGAAGGTTGTCTTTACATCCATCTCATGTATCTTCCAACTCATTTGCACTAATAGTGCCAATATAGATCTGATTGACGAGTACTTAGAAACATGAGAAAAAGTCTCATCATAGTCAATCCCATCTACTCGTGAAAAGCCATGGGCCACAAATATAGCCTTATGCTTCTCCACACTACCATCTACAACATGCTTTACCTTCTAAAGCCAACAAGAGCTCACCATGGACTTATCCTCCGGTCTTAGAACCACATCCAAAACACTATTATGAACTATGGAGTCATACTCCTCCACCATGGCAGAACCCAAATTGGTTGTTGCACTACTTCCTTAAAGGAAGATGCTTTTGTCACAACACATCCACTCATAAGATCCATGTATCCAGTGTACCTATTAAGTGACCTCCTCTATCTTTGCTATGATGTGGATGCTCCCACATTCTCTCTTACATCCGACATCAATTTATCTACCTCTCTATTGCGCTTTCTCCCATCTCTAGAAGACTCTACCTGAGTGGATGTCTCCACTCCCGGATCCTCTACATGTGGTTGCTCCACATCAATCTAAGGCTCCTCAACCTTAGGAGATAAAAGCTCCTCAGTCACATGTAGTTGAAGCTCCCTCTCAAGGGAAACTCACATGGCCTTCTCCTCATCGAATCTGACATCCTTGTGAACCATTATCATCCTACTGGTTGACAAGTACACCCAATAGTTGTGAGGTGTATCAGTGTACCCCACAAATATCCCTAACTATGTTGTCAACTCAATATTCTTTTGTACAGCTTTGGTCACATGGAAGTATACCGATGACCCAAAAATCCTGAAGTGACCAACATCTGGCCTCTTTCTGGAATAAGCCTCCTTTAGTGTCTTTGTCCCAAGTATCTGATGCAGGCTACGGTTCTAAACATAAACCACTATGTTGCATGCCTTAGCCCACAAGTGTAGTGGGATACCCCGATTATGCATCATCACCCTCGCTTCCCCTACTATGCTTCCACTCTTCCTCTCGACCACCCCACTTTTCTGAGGGTTATGGGGTTTCGTCAACTCCCATTTAATCCTTTCTGCTGCACAGAAGTTCTTAAACTCGTTTGAGACATACTCACCACTGTTATCACTTCATAGAGCTTAAACTTCTTTCTTGACTCTTTCTCAACCAATGCTTTAAATTCACAAAACTTTGTGAAAGTTTGATTCTTCTTCTGCATGAAAAATAGCCAACATTTACAAGAAAAATCATCAACAAATATAACATAATACCTGTGTTTGGCAGTGGATGCTGTTGAGAATGGTCCACATAGATCTGAATGTACTCACTCTAGAATAGCCTCTTCTCAACTGTCTCTGTCATGAAAGGAAGACTTGGTGTATTTACGCAAAGTACACCCCTTGCATTTATCAACTTGTTGTAGTGTACCTTTGGGAAAACCGGTGGAGATTTGTTGCATGATCTTCAAAGCCTCATGATGCAAGTGACCTAATCTCCTGTGCCACAACTCGCCAATATCTTGGCTCTACACCATCTCTGCTTTCGTGCTTAAAGCAGCACAATCCTCTATCTTATATCTATTAGGTATTCTTCACCCTTATCCCTATCTTCTTTACCTGACCTGTGGCTATGTGTTGAAGGAACGGCTTTCCTTTCAAGAAAATCACATCATAGCATCTATCCTCAAGCATGAAAACAGATACCAAGTTCTTCTTCATCCTGAGCACATACATAACATTTTTCAAGGTGAGTGTAGCCCCTTGCTCCCTCTTAAATGTAACCGTGCCCAATCTATTATCACTATACCTCCCATTGTCACCCATATCGATATGCATTTGGAAATCTTTCTCCTCTAGTTCATTGAATAACTCCTTGTCACCAATCATGTCGAAGGAAGCTCCACTATCTAAGTACCACACACTTCCCATCATTGATGACACCATGCATGCAATGAGGGAAAAGTCCAATTCGAATTGAGAGGCCAAAGCCTCACCTGCCACTCCTCTTGAGCACTTCTTATTGGACTTCTTGAGTGGACAATTTGTAGCAAAATGGCCCATCTCATGATAATGAAAGCATTTCACTTTCATCATGTCTTTCTTCTTGCCTCCATGACAAGAATCTGATTTGGAATGGGAATCTTTCCCTTTCCCCTTCTTCACCTTAATTGCTAAGGCAAAGTTCTCTTCATCATCAGTCTTTGTTGAAGAGTCATCCCTGGTGTTCCTCTTGACCTCCTCTTGCATCAAATCCGACCATAGTCGTTCCCAATCTAGTAGCTTCTCTCGACCATTGACAGAGTCCTGATAACTATGCCAACTCTTTGGGAGTCCCAGAAGAGAAAGAATCACCATATCATCCTCGGCAACCGTGATTCCAACACTTCCAAGTTCATGATGACATTGAGTCAACTTGGTCAAGTATTTTGGAATAGCCTCGCCTTTCTCCATTTTGATTTTTTGAAGTTTGTCCTTCAGTGCCAATTTCCTTTTCCTTTGTTCATTGTTATTCTGATATAATTCCATCAGTTCTTTTCAGATAGCATACGGATTTTCCTTTCCATGGAGACTCAAGACAATGTGGTCTCGAACTCCCTCAAGGATTATCTGCCTTGTCTTCACCACACACTTCTTCTATTCGGCCAGATTCTATGCATTTGATATTGTTGGCTTAGGAATGCCTTGATAAATGAATTCATTCAATCCATTATCCTCTAGCACAACCTCCATTCTATCCCTCCATGCTATAAAATTTGAGCTGCCTTCCAATGGCATACTCGAGCCGCAAACCGTAGAATTCCATTTGTTGATCTTGAAGTATGTATTGCAAATTTGAATTTCACCTTTAAGCCAAAACTCAAAAAATTCAAAATCTCCTCTAATATATTAAATTCAACTCTGATCCCATGTAGAATTTCCTATAGATTCACAAGCTCATGCAATTTACTAAAGCTCAAGACAAGAATCTACTTCTACTTTCAACCAGTGGAAGCCAATACATTGAAGAAAACAATATGAACAAGAAGAAGACAAATCAATGGCATATAACACAATAAGTTTTCCTTGGGAAAGCCACAACTCAAAACCCCCCTATTTTTATTGCATTAAATCAGAAATATGAGTGAAGATACAAATCTTGTTCTCACTAGAACAATTCCACACAAGTATGCTCAACTCTTTACCTCACAAGCCCGCTATTAGCCAACACTTAGCCAATTTCGATTGCCTACCAAGCCCTTATTACCTTGCTCAATTCCTAGGATGAATAACTTGTATTTAAAGGGAATTCATGCTTCAAAAACTACGTAATTCAAACATAGGTCCTTCTCTAATTGTATGCATGATATTTACAACTCAATAAATCATACAACTAATAGTACACTGTCCCTGCACTCTAGTCTCAACTGGGTCTTTCTCTAAACTGACATGCATGAGTTTCTCACGAGGGAATCTTTAGTTAACTGGAGTAACACTTGTGGATGCACTAGTGCACCAACTGACTGTTAGTCCTCTATTAGTTCAACAAACAATTAGAACTAATTTAACTGACCATAACTCAATAAACTAAGTTAATTTCTTTACAACTCAATTTAAACTCATATTAAACCCCTAAAATTTAGGGAGAACATATACATGACTACAAAAAGACTTCCAACTCGAAATTCTTAAGCTAATTAAGTTAATTAAACTTAATTAACTATTTACAAGTTGCTATGAGAATAGAATTCAATTTTAATTCACAGTTTAATTCAGGGACAAATTAAACTAGAATTTCTTGTTGCCATTTCTCAATAGTTATATCTGACTTCTGGGTTAGTATGATTCATACATATCTTACTAGTACTAGTCCTTTATTACTGCTTACAAGTAACATATATCAATAAGAAAACTATTTCACATCTTACCCAAAAGCATTGCGTACTCTATATTGTGCTTGCATTCATGTCAACAAGCATAATTTATTAATTTTGGTGCTTATTTAGAGTATGTTACCTTTCTGAGAAATCACTCAGGGTCCACCTTATATGAATAGGCCCAAAGCACTTTACCCAAGACTCTCTTAATAATTTACCCAAGACTCTCAAAATTCAAGATCATTCAAAGTAATGGTATACATTAGCAAGTATTCATGAGTGTATTTAGTTGGAGATAACCTATATTATAGGGTTTATTGTTTAATCCTTTTACTATCCAGGACCTTGATTTCTTTTCCATCATTTTATGTGTTTCCTCCACATATACAATGGATCTATTATCCTTCTTAGATATCTTCTGCAATAATAGTCTCATGAGTTTCCATTTCCTCCACATATATAATGGTATCATTTCTAAGTATCTTCAACAATAATGGTTTTCGAACCTAAATCATATGACATTGGTTCAATTATGAAAGTACAAACATGTCGACTTTTCTAAACATTATATTGGAGCCATAAACTATATTAAATCTATGTTGACTTTTTGGAGTTCATATAATATAAGTAGCTTGTTGTTGGCTTTTGCATACCCTTAGTTTGTGATGACTACATTTTGTTTAGCAGTACTTCATTCAAGGTCTCAACCAAACAAACACCAAATTTGTGTATGAGACTCCTTTGTTTGTGAGGCAACGGACCCACTCTGACTAGGAATTTGACTATGATTTCTACATGCTTGTACATACTCTACCCCTTATTGAATTGAATATGTGACCTTTTACGAGGATTATGTTGTATATTAATTGTAATTTATTAATTTTGTTAATTGATAATGTGAAATGTTTGTAATATCATTATGACCTGAATTAATTTGACATTTATTTTCAAAAGTAATTTAAATTTAATATTTAAAAATATTTATCAAACCATCTTTACCCAAATCTTGTTCAAAGCAATATTTATGCATAATTTTTTTTATTTAAAATAAAAATATATATACATGATAATCTTTTATTTCTAGATTTCCAAATTAACATTATAATTAATTTAATTTTTTAAAATTCTATTAGTTCTAAAATTCCAACTAATAGATCATATTTTTTATATAAGATTTATTAGATATCACAATTCACTCTAACAATCATGTAACTCAGAAAAATACAGATGAAATTTTACAAAAATAAAATGATAAATAAACTTTATATATTTTAATTTATGTTGTGTTTTTGAAGTAGATAATTTGTGTAACCATTTATTAACTATAATTAATATGAATGGTTTAGGTCAGCAAATTATATTGTTTTTGTTTTTGGTCACAAAGCTTTGAATTTGAATTACTTTTGAAAATTTTAAACAAATTCTATCAAGTTTATTAAAGTTTTGAAATAAATAAGTATTAAACTAAATAATTTGAAAATTAAAAATTAATTTTGTAATTGGTACATTTTCACGAAATGACTATTTTTATGTTGTTTAAAATTGATTGTATATAATTATTATATATATATATAATATATATAATATAAATATATATATATTATATATATATATTAAACAATTAACTAATAATAGACTTCAAATCTCAATATCTATAAAAATTTGATTATCTATGTACGAAGTGTTTGCCAAATTTATTGTATAACAAGATGAGTTGCGAGGCAGCAAGTCCCTGCATTAAGTTGGCATTGGGTGGGTAAGTCACGAAAACCATACTAGATTCTGAGAAGAATCTAGAGCAAGAGAACTTTGTTTTTAAGCATTTCCCAGCTACATTTAAAAAGGAGCATGCTAAACTCCTGTACACAGTCGAAAAAGGGGCACTCATTACTGCAACTAAAACCTTGATGACATCATTTGCCTCCACGTAAAGATCTATTTGATTTACATTTTCCAGCAAGAAAAGGCAGTTGATCCTATGTCATCCATGGGTCATCCCGTGACTGGAGTTCACTGTGATGGTTGGTTCGGTGAAATTAAGAGGGGTTTTGTATGAGATGGCGGCAGGGTATTCTGGAGAACAATTTTTGCAAGCACCTAGTTGCATGAACAATTCTGATAATGGAGATATAGCTTCAGGGGTTAAGCATTGCATCCGGGCAAGGATAGGGAGATCATCAAAATGATTGGAGAATCGTGGAATATACTGACTGAGGATGCGAAAGCTGTAAGATACAAGTGAATTTCGTTTTTGTGGCTATTTAGTTAGTCTTCATTGTTATCGGTAACAAACTAACCTTCTACTTTTGCTCGATCAAATGTTTGGCTGCCTATTCCCCAAGCTCAAATGTACAGGATGAATTATAGCAATTTCCCACCTACACCCCCAAAACTGTGCTGGGTCCAAGCTATCAGGTGATTGTCCAACTCCTGGTGTGGACAAATCATAGCGAATGCTTAAACTTAGCCTTTGCTAGTGCTAGTTCGAATTCCAGATCCCTTCCCAGTTTTGGACATCCCAAATCCAATCTGAAGAAAATGGTCAGACGTTGAACAAGAAATCAGGGAATTTAAAATAGATGAAAACACCCTACTTGCTGTGATACCCGATTCTTCCAATCTGAGTCAACCCTACTCTTTGAGAAAACCAAGCGAAGCCAGCTCTTCTGAGTCTGCCATGAACTCACAATTCAACAGAAGTGAGATTGACTCAGCAAGTTCCACTTGCACATCTCACAAGTGACACTTGATCATCTGTCCATAAATACATAGGAAAACAAACAATATTTTTGCTTGTTTTTCGCAAAATTTCACAATGAACAATGATCAGTCATTGTAAATGTATATCAATCCACTGACTAGTCAAATACAACTTAAAATTAATAAGTGAAATCAAGAAATACCACTGTCGAGAAAATCACTCCACTGTAGCTAACCTATACAAGATTAATCACAAAGATGTTCACACATCACATCTACACTCATGTCAAATTGAAGAAATTGACTAAAACAATTCTGTTATAAAAAGAACCAATATTATTTTATATATGACTGATTTAGGAAACAAAAGATTCAGGGACAAATTCAAGTTACATAGCAAGTGTCAGTGAGATTGAATATCCAGGATATTGAAGCCATGATTGAAGACACAAAACATCAAACAGAAAAGATGCCAACTAATAAGACCTTATTTGAAGTGTAAGGAGCTAGTCAGAGCATTGAGAAGATGTCGAAGCCCCAAGATAAAGCTATCACAAAACCTTTCATAAGTGTAAATGTCTTGTACAACTAGGAGAAATGAGAGTCGTGGCTTCATTCATAGCAAAGAGTTTGAAATCACTGGTGCGTGCAGACATGAACCATGACAGTTTCTAGATGCTTCCAGATCACTTCCTGCTTCTCTACAATTTCTCTTGCCTTTGCTTCATCCTCCTAGAATTTTAGCTGACAATCCTTAAACAAGTTTTCATCCATATCTATGAACATCTTTCTTACATTCATTGTATGGCCATGCATTGCCTGATGCCAGTGGCATGCTGTATTCTTCTCTAATGCCTCAAAAATGAGAGGAAGGGTAACGTTTCGATTTTCAGCTACCAAGTTGACAATGCGATCATTGCTCCATAAGAAAAGAGCCCGCTCTGCCACTTGTCAATTTTCTACGTTAGCATCCAATAAAATTAAGCAAACAAACCTAATAAAGTTTGTGAATGATTTTAAACTTCACTAACAATTATCTTAAATTGCCGCAAGAAAACTTTGCAAACAACTGAAGGACCTGAATAAGTGTCAATAACTCAGAACAACAAGCAGCAGATAGAAAAATTATTCTCTGGGGAGCTGAAAACTATATGTGAAGCTAACACTTGTGGCTCTCGACTATTAGTTGACCAGGACGAATCAGTAGTAGTGATATAATGATGAATTTGTTTACCTTATTAGTCATATACAACCTACCAGTAGAGCTTATATCATAACACGTAAATATGAAACCAACCAAAAAATAGCAAAAATGAAAGTCTCGAATTACATATGTAATGCCTCTGAGGATTCAAAGTATCCAAAGTTGTTAAGATCATCTGTTTCACGATGTAATCTTTGAATATGGACTCGATTTATGCCACTTAAAAGCCTATGGACAATAACTAAGCTGAGTTAACATGGGTTCATCTCGTAAATGGATTATTAGCATCTCACTTTACGAGACAAGGAAATTTAGTCTACCTTAAATAAAATCTTTGATAGGGAAACAAACTATGAACAGGTGCGCATGTTTACTGTCATACTATAAGCCCTCATTTAATAAAAATCAATGTAAAAAATGCTATATGGAGAGCACAAAGACGTAAAAGTAAAGTTTCATAACATTAAAGTGTAACATTATCAATAAATTATAATTGGCATTAAAGTAAAGATAGCTCTTCCTAACATGAAAGTGTAACATTATCCATAATTACAATTAACATTAAAGTACATTATCAGTACAAAGTTATAAAAATAAATATTTATTAACTATGAAAAATAGGGAAGATCATTACGTGATCAAAATACCGTTTGAATATCATTAGACAGTGGAACAACGTCAACGGGAATAATGTGAAATAATTTCTTTTGTTAAAATCAATGTTCGAGTCATCGTGATTGATAATGATTCTGAGTATGATTGGTTTTTTTTTTATGACATTAAAAATGGGAACAGCTTCAATTATAATAACCGAAAGTTCGATTCGTCGTGCTTGACTAGTGTTTTGATTTTTTCAACGAACATGTGTGGGAAGAATAAAAGCTAATTGTTGTTTCACCTTATGCTAAAGGAATTAATCATTTAGATGCCAGATATCTGTCTTGGAAGACTTTTCATTTTTAAATGCTTTTAAAAGGAATCTTAAAATATTTTTATTACTTCGAATGCTTGACAGTCATAAACAGAACCAACCTTATTAAAGTCATTATATAAGTTTGTTAGTATTGGACAACTTATGAGGACCAGCCACTTTCTCTCTCCCTTACCATGTGCATTGCATGCAAGCTATGTGCTTGTGTGTGCCATTATCATACACTCTAGACTCGTCACATACATTACATGTGTTGGCCTGTGTAAAACATATGTTGGGTAACGCAGGCGTCATAGCGAAACCTAAGACAGTAGATCAATGCTCTGAGGCATCAGAGAGGTGAGGGACTCATTCTCTGTGGCAGCGAGGAACCCCCTTTATGAGACAACGAAGTATGTATCTAGGGCTGCTAGAGAACCATACATGTCTGTCTGAGGTAGAACCAATTTCTTGTGGCAGCAAGAGGCTTATTATGAGGCTGTGAAGCGTCATATGGTATGGTACTAATTTCGTAAAGTAGCCAGCCTTGGAGCATCTTATCCCTGTTACCAGAGACATTAAGCCCTTCGACTCTGACACAACGATTCAGGAGCATTCAATATCATCTCTGTTTTAAAAATTGAACAAATACTGTGATACTGGTATGGAATACAATTTTGTCGTGTTCTTTCAACCCTAAGGGTAATTTTCCCTAGAGGGATATTGCATAATTCACTAAAGTAAATGGCTACTTGTTTGGAAAATGTCACTTGCAGCCAAGTGGCAATAATGTTCAAATGTTTTGCATGTCCAAACTGTCGTCTACCCCTGTTGGTTAGTATTTTGTTTACTTATCTTTTATTGTAGTTTACAACTGTAGTGACTGGTACATGATATTAAACTTTTTAGTATGTTTAGTATCTAGTTAGCTTCAGATGTATGTTTGGGAACTAATTGTGTACTTACTTGTTTAAATCATTTAGGCAACAGGGAGGTGAGGGACAACAATGACACTTTCTGTGGCTTGGGTGGTCATAAATGCATATCCAGTTCCAGGCCCGCAATACAGCTTCCAATTTGAGAGCCGTAACCTGTTCCAATTGTTAAACCCGTCAGTCAAACTTTTGGATTAATTACGAATTAAGTTCATTCTCTCATAAATACAAGTATAAAGGATAACGAATGGAAATCTCTATATTGAAATGATATATTGCGTAACTAAGATAAAATTTCTAAAGAAATAGAATTAGGTATGAAACATGTACTAGGTTGTTGTTTAGCCGAGAAATTTTCAAACAGATGATTGCAAAATAATTGTTGATTGTTGGGTTGTTTTTCAGTTTAACCCAGAAGAAGTTACGCACAAGGTACAAATATGACCAATCTTTTATTGTCTGGCTCCAAGCTCACATCCCTATCGATTGTTTCTCTAGTTCCAAGCTCGCATCCCTGAGCACATATGAAAGGGGGTAAGTTATAAAATCAATACATAATACATATTTGTGCTAATATAGAAAGAAGTAGAACGTATTATCATTTTTCTCTTGCTTCCTCCTCCATGCAGGTGCAAGTACGAAGAACCTACATGCAGAAAAAGGCCTTAGATGCTAGACCTCCTCTTGCTGCCTTATATGCCTTAGATGTTGGACCTACCAGAGTTCCTGATTCAATTGATTCAATTGCTTGAAGCCTGGGCACCTGAAGAAGCCGCCCGAAGCCTATCCACCTGAACACCTAAACAGGAATAGGAAAAGTGAACATAGTGCAGGTCGAAGCTAGGTTAAACTGGAACTACAGGTGGCGATGGAACCATAGGTGGCAATGCATGGTGTGCAGTGGAAGTTATAAGACAGATGGTGTGCAGGTGGCAGAGCCAAGTTATATGGCATAGCCAATTACTCAAACAAGTATAACAAATAACATAAAATTTAACACTAGAGACTAATGTTAGTAT
This sequence comes from Pinus taeda, assembly GCA_000404065.3. Taxonomy (NCBI): domain Eukaryota; kingdom Viridiplantae; phylum Streptophyta; class Pinopsida; order Pinales; family Pinaceae; genus Pinus; species Pinus taeda. The sequence goes on along the minus strand of APFE030030565.1, from coordinate 23,763 downwards.
TAGTTCAGGTTGTGAACTTATACCATTAATACAACCCTCTTAAAAACCAAATAATATATGGTTCGTCGCCGTCCACCTCGGGAAGAGGCCAAATAACACGGTGAAACCATATGAGATTAAAAACTTTGATTATAAGTGATGAGCGAAGCTAACAAGCAGGTCAACAAGCAGCTCAATTAATGCTAAACATCACCATATCGATTCTTATAGTCCCTGGCCATTCCCAGATGGCAGGGACTAATAAGACACAAAATAATTTCAACTTCAAATATCTATCACATCATCAAACCTCTCTTTTTAAAATAATCACATCAAATTAGAAAATGGCACACGTGGTGATAATGGAATTATTAAAAATTAATGTTTTGTGGTTGACTCGAAAGAAAATAAATGAAATTATTGTATAAATGTAGCATGATTATGCCTTTTATCAATATGTTATATAGATAAATAATTTTTTCTTAAAATTATTGTAATTTTATTTTATATATATATATATATATTAATATATATATTATTATATATATATATATATATTATATATATATTATATATAGTATATATATATATATAATTTCAAATATAAAAAATGATATTTTTGAATTTTAAATCAATTTCATGTGAGAAAATATTTTAATTCATTACTTTTAAAAGAAGATTAATTTTTATCATCTGTTATTATTAAAATTGCTAAAGTATTCTTCGTTAAATTGGCAATTTGGATCGTTGATTTATTTATTTTTAATTAAAGAAATGAATCGTTGAATTCTATTATAATACATTATGGATGTTTTATTTTCTATCTTTTTTTTTTTTTTGTAAATTACTATAAATGATATTTTTATAATTTTTCATCAATTCAAATGTTATTCTATAGGATTTTTGTGGTAGGATTTTGGTGTCCAACACATTTTATTTATACTTTGTTTTGGTTCTCGGTAACAAAAAACTTTGACCTTCAATTAGTTTTAAAATTTATTCAACTCTAGGAAGTCTTAGTAAAATTAAATTCAAAATAAATATATAACTATTTATTTTTGAATTTTATTATTTTTATTTAATTATTAACTGTTTTTTTTCTGATTGGTTTATGATTGATTTTTGTGGTTTATGGAATCATGATAAAAAATTATGATTTAAAAAATAAAAAAAATCTAAAAAAATAATTTTATTCGTCAAGTGTCATAATAAGGATTGTTATTTTCATCTCAAATTATGGTGGGTAGCTATCCACATGGCATTATGATGTTCAAAGACTGCAATAGAAATCATTATTAAAGTTTATTTGAGTACTTTAATGCCATTACATTTTGTCCTTTATTTTTTTTTATTTTTTAACTTAAATTTCTAACCACAAATTATAGACTTCTTCAACTATATAGAAACAATATTTTGATATTAATTTGCTTTCAAATTTACCTACTCTCTTTCCTTAAAAAACAAATCTACTTGTGATTATAGGCTGTGAGTTTGGTTATTCTACTCAATCATTACTAATAAGAGCAATTCTTTCTCTTTCTCCATCTCTCCAATTTCTTGTGTTTGTGGATGTTCAGTAGCTGGCAGCTTTAACATTTTTCCAAGAGCCTAAATGTATGCATTTCTATTCTTTATGATTTCCTAGGCAACATTGATGTCATTAGGATCCAATCCCAATTTGATAACTATGTCCTCCATTGATTTGATCCTGGTATTCTTAGCAAGAGAGGACATTTCTCCATCTTTAACTCAAAATTTGTGTTATTGAATGTATTCTTCAATTTAGTCAAATTAATTTTTGAATTGGTTAAAGTTGGAGTGTCATAACAATTAATTAAAAATACACATCAAATCTCAATATCTATAAAAATTTGATTATCTAGGTACAAAGTGTTTGCCAAATTTATTGTATAATAACACACTGAATAAATTCAACTTCAAATATCTATAACATCATCAAACCTCTCTTTTTTAAATAATCATATCAAATTAGAAAATGGCACACATGATGATAATGGAATTATTAAAAATTAATGTTTTGTGGTTGACTTGAAAGAAAATAAATGAAATTATTGTATAAATGTAGCGTGATTATGCCTTTTATCAGTATGTTATATAGATAAATATTTTTTTCTTAAAATTATTCTAATTGTTATTTTTACATTATTAAAACAAAAGGGCTTATTGTGAGGCGAACATGACCTGTCCATTTTTAATTCCATGGATATATAATTATGCATTTTGAAATCCAGTTATTATTTTCAAAATTTGATAATTTTATCAAGTAGCTCATTGCCTTGCATATCTTTAAAACAAGTGATCATTCTTTTTTGGTATTAATTATACATTCTCAATATACTTACCATGTGTTGTACATTTTAAATATACAATATTGATTGTTGATTATTTATTTTCATTTATGGGGAGGGACAACCGAATAGATATGTATCATATAGTGATGGTAGCTCTAACAAATGAAGGGAAGGGGAAACATCAAATAAGAGGTTGAGATCCATTAGAGGTGGTAGTGTCAAGAGAGAATTTAAAAAACTTGTGAATTTGTTTCTTACTGAAGGAGGGTCATGCCACTCTGAAAATGACGTTAATGGAGATAAGGAAATACCATTAAGATACATGCACTATGTGAAAAGCTGGGGAATTAAGCCCATTTCTTGAGTTGGATATTGATTTTTGTATGAATGGGAGAATATTTTGAATGGCTTCATCTAGTTTACATGGGTTGGGGCTCTTTTTTGTGGATGGTGTAAAAATTCCATACAATAATGAAGTTGAATTATTGGAGTAGGTTGGCTCAATATACAAATATTTAGCTTAGATATGGTTTCCCTGGCATTTACTAAGTATTCAAAGACATGGAATTTGTGTGAGTTATGACCCAACTCGATTTCAATCGAGAGAGATGAGGAGTCCAAGAATTCTACATGGATTATACTCGTGATACACTTGAAGGCTGAACACGCGTACACCCACTGTTGTATTTTGATGGATGGGAAATAAGTTGTGGTTTGTGTAATAAAATAATTTTTTCATGAATCGAATTGTTGATTTATTACAATTTGAATAGGAATTGAAGAAACAATTTATTTTATAATTTACAGTCATTATATAGTAATTATGCTTGAATAATTTTTTAATACTTTTATTTTATGTGTCTCCAATATAATTAGCATAATTGTGCTTATTTTGTAAGTTGATTAAAGGATTTAAGCATATGTTTTTCCATTTGTTAATTTAGGTTGTTTTTTCATTTGTTCAAGGTTTTTTGTAACATAATAGTTGAATTGTTGAAGACCCTCTACATTTTAGTTTGAAGGTTTCTATGGATGGATTTTGAAAAGTCAGAAATCATAGATGAATACACAGTATGAATTTTTGATCGACGTTTCGGGTCACAATCAAAACCTGATCATTTTGGATTCATCTCTGATTTCTGACTCTTCAAGACCCTCTACATGATGATCTTGCTAGAGAAATGGTTTCCACCTCCATGATTCCACCAGATTACAAATCCAACACCTTGAGAAATATTTACAAACAATTTATAATCTTATTTGTAGCTACTTTTTGTTAGTGTTGTTACTACTTAGCCTCTAAGTGTTTTTTGGCCCATGCTTCTGCTCATGGTGTTCTTCTATGTGTGATTTCAAATCAACCTTCTTACTGTGGTGTTTTTTTTATGCATGTTGTTGACTCAACATATTTCTTGTGATGTTCTTCCATATGTGTTTCTAGCTTAGCCTCCTACTCATGGTGTTCTTAGGTGCATGGTGTTGGATCAACCTTCCACTCATGGTGTTGGCTATGCTTTTATTTATGGTCTTACCTTAGCCACCTAATTCTACTTATGGTGTCATCTCAACCTCCTACTCCTACTCATGGTGGAATTATTGATGTAGTTAAGTTCAATGTTGTTGTCAATGCATATGAAAATTATGCATTTATATTACTAAAGATAAAAGTTTTGAAGTTAACTTTGACTCAAGAGGACATTCTTGGCTATTTGGTGTTGTATGTAGATTTTAGGTTGTTATTGCCATATATTATAATGGGGATGGCATAACTCTATCTCTATTATGTAATTTAATTTCTAACCATGTCAATTTGTTCTAAACGTCTCGATGGATACTTGAGAAGAGGCCATAGTCATGAAGGAAATGTAATTACATTTTTAGGGAACTTTTGAATATGTACATTACTATAATTTCCATGTATCTATTAAATTCCTAAGAAAAAAATATGTTTTATATGTTAATACAACTAATCATACAAATGGGTATTGAATTAATTTGTTGTGGTCCTTAGATATTTTGCTATTGAGTTTCTTTGCCTTTCAGTTCCATGTAAAAATGTAGATGTTAACTTAATTTGATATTGCATAAGATCCAAAATGTTATTGGAGCTATTTGTGTATATAATTGGAGATGTATGGAGTAGAAGTCAACCATATATGAAGAAATTACAATTGTTCAACAAATATTTGATGAAATTTCTCCATGAGAATAATTAGAGAAAATAGTGTTTGAAGCTTGTTGAATTGAGTGCTATGATTATCAAATTGGAAGGTTGTTAAAGTATATGGGGAGCTTCTAGATTTATAAAAGAGGAAATGCCTTCCACTTAGAGTAAGAACTATGAAAATATTGAAAATGTAGTTTGTAGGGTACGTGTTTAACAAAATGTCCATGAGGAGCAAAGATTGTATAGAGCCATAACTTATAGTTGATAAGTCCAAAGTGGGTAATGGTGTGGTGTAGTCATTGGAAGGCCAATTCATAGGGAGTAATTTTGATTTCTAGATATTAGAGAATTTCTTTAGAATTATTCAAAAATTAAGAAGAGACATGTAGACTTAATAAGAAAAATTGATCAAGTGCATAATTTCTAGAATTAAAAAAAAAATGTTACAAACTTGGAACTAACACCTTTTCTTGTATGCACACTTGTTGAAGAGTCAATTCTCTAGCAAGGGTAATTTAGGATTGTCATTGAAGAGTAATATTAAAAAAATAAAATCCCATGGGGGATATTAAATTGGTGATCATTGTGATATGAGGTACTGTGTGCAACATGAGATTCAAGGTTCATATCCACTATAGGTGAAGCCAGC
>APFE030030565.1:0-15712 GCA_000404065.3 Pinus taeda | reverse complement strand
ATAAATATTTTGTTGGATTTAACTAAAATCATTAAAAAATAACAATAATAGAACCAAAGCATTATAATATCACTCTCAGTGTCTTTGCATATTGGAGCTTGAAGGAGATGTTAATTCCTTTTTATTATATATATATACACACTTGCAAATGAATAAAATATTTGGATGTCCATATTAAGTAGTATAATATTATATTGGTGCAATGTAATTATTCCATATTTTGACCTTTTTAGTTAAAACTTGGAGCTTCAATTAAATCATATTTTTTAATTCATAAATGGATTAGGTGCCCTAAAAAAGACCAAAACATAAATTAAAATATAAAAAGAAAAAATAATTAAAAAAAGAAGAAGTTAGTTTTGTGAAGGAGATGTATAATTATTTTACTTTAAAAAACATTTTAATATAAATCTTGAATAAATTATTTGAATATCTATATTAACTCATATGTGTGTGTGTGTGTGTGTGTGTGTGTGCATGCATTGGGAAAAAAATCTTAGGCTGAAATGTTTTCACGAAGTTTCATATTTTAAGTTTTGATTCATTTTTAGATACATTTTTCAGGTATATTTTATTCAAAATCTATTATGAAATTGCAAGGTTAGCCTTGTACTCTACCCAAGCCAATGGCACAATGGAATTTTCAATCTATTGAATCCATTTATGTACTCAAAAGTACAATTTAAAGAATGAAATATTACAATGCCACAAAGAATTTTACTAGTACATCTTTTTGGTGGGTTACCCAAAATGAAAGAGATGTGTAATTCCTTCCATGTTTAACATGAAGTTGATATATGTTACATTTATTGAGCCGAGAGGCTCATTCTATAGCCCAATATGATGTGTAACCCTGTACGATCGTCACAAAAGTTGAAATTTTGCTCATGTCCACTAAAATAAAAAATTAAAAAATATAAAAAAATAGTAAATAAATAAATAAAATAACTATACAAACCATTTAAATAATATTGGCTCATAAAAAATGCTGCACGTGAAGAAATTGGATCCCTCTAGGCTCATGTTAGATCCATATCTAAGATGGATCTATGTTGGTATATATTGACCCAGTGTAGATGCATTTTAACCTCATATCTACGAAGGGTCTAGAGGGATCAAATCTCTTGAAATATAAACCTTTCTTCAAGTTGAATGCTTTAAAAGAGCTTTGTTTGTTAACTAATTTGATCCCTCTACGTGCTTGATCAATCTAAAGTTAAGATGAATATATACTAATTATAAATATTTAAAACATGAATTAAAGTTGTTTAATACCTTAATACTAGTGTAGAAAGATGAATCTCATTTTTCTCAAGTAAATACACTAAGAGTCCATATTTTGAATTTGAATGGCTAAAAATAAACATATTTTCTAATTGAATTTTTATTTTTAATATAATTTTAAAATTTGAAAATAATTAACATGAAAAACAATAAGTTCAATTAATTGAGCCAAGAGTCACAATCTACAACATTAGTCCCTCCATGCTCAAAGTGCAGTTGAAATGTGTCCTTCTTACAATAAAAATAAAATATTCTCTAAATTGAAAAGAAATATGGACTATAATAAAAAAAACAAAAATGAATATGCATGTTTGGTTAGTTTAATACATCAATAATCCCAACTTCACTATGATTACTCATTTTGTCTTGATATTACAATCCAATGTGGTAAAAATATTTACAGTCTCTTAGTCATAAATAAAATATTTAGATGTCTACATGACCTAGTATAATTTCATATAAAATTTAAAAAAAGGAAAAAGTAATTTTGAAAAAAAAAATGAGAGTAAACAGAACGATTTAAACAATGAAAAATTACACATTGTATATACATAAAAAGAACTACTATTATTGAGATCTATCAAGAAATAAGAGGAATGCAATTATTTTTTTCAAATTTTGCACTATACAAAAATATTTACACCTAAATATTTAGGCCCATAATTTTTGTATCTTGCGTTTTGGACAAGAACTCATAAGTGGAATGTGGAAAATTTTAACATAATTGTTTCATTGAAGGGTAAGTTCTTAATCAAAGTTTTATCGGTGAGGGGTTAATTTATTGTTAAAACATTATCGTTGAAGGGAAAAATTTTAAACATAAAGTTTCTTGAAGGGAAGCATAAAAACCCAAAACGTAAAACAAATTGTTTGACGGGTAAAGAAGAATCCAAATTCCAATCTCGATTCTAAGATAAAATAATTTGATATTGAGCAATGTTAAAAGAGAAAAACTCACTTTCTACAATCGAATTTTCACTTAATCATTGTTGGAAGTAATGCTTCCATGGGTATGATGTGATCTACAGGTTGTAATTGTGAGTCCCGAGGTGTAAATCTAGAAGTTGTTGTTCACTGTGTGTGAGTTGTAGTGGTGTCATTTCTGAGTCATAGATCCACTTCCTTAGGATCTAGATTTGTCGAAGTCTGTGATCTATGTCGTATATATTTGTAAATGTTGTGATGAATAAATATATCAACTGATTTGTGTGTGTCATAATGTGCTCTCTCTATTTTTCTAACATGGTATCAGAGCTGGTATTGACTTGACTCCCTCAAGGGAAGGTCAGGAATATGTGAGGGACCTGGAGTGTTATTGTTTCTATACATATTAGTATAGATGTGTAAGAGCTTATTTTTAGTGTGTAAAATTGTTTGTGATCATGTGTGTGTAGATTTGTTTATTGTTTGTAACTTCTTCAAGAATCATCATATCCTTCCATCATCTTGCTATCTATAAAGTTTTGTTTATGCTTATCTGCTTACAACCTGCAAAGGAGTTAAATTCATGCCTGGATGATTTTGTAAATATTGTGTGCATTGTCATATTATAAATCTGCAAAATTGTGCCCACAAACTATACATGTTGTTGCACATATCTGGACTTAAGATCTGGATCTAAGATCTGGTGCAGAGGAGTTTCAAGTGGCAAGTGATATATGTCAAAAGTGTTAAAATTGGAGGCAGATCTCAATTTTTCACTTCTACAGGGTAAGAGATCTCTACGTCAGATGTTTTTGTTGCAGTCTTATTCCAATAGCAAATTTTTGAGTTTGAATTTTAAACATACTGTGTCTGGTCAACTCAATATGTGAGTGTAAGTTTGTTTGAATTGACCACTCTAATAAATTCTTTGTGAAGACAAGAAAACTCCAAGATAAAGATTGACCCAGATGAACAACTTTTGACTTGTGCTAATGAGGGATGTGGTGACTTATCTATGCATGGATGACAACTGACAGTTTGATGATTATTGAGTTTGTAGTTGTGAGATATCTTTGTCAAGTAGCTTTTTATTTCTTTCAATTCTGGTTATAAAAAGGGTTGGTGGTTCTTAAATTGGAAGCCCCAGTGTCTGAAACATTAATTCTTGTGTTAGTAAGGTCAAGTTGTTTGATCAAAGTTTGAAAACATTCAGTATCTAAACCTCCATCTTAGCAACTAACGGATAACTGAAAGAGAAATATCTGACAAATTATGGTTGTGATCAAAGATCTTTTACTTATAGATGCATCAAAATTACATGAAACTGAGCTTATTAACCATGGAATTTAAAAGCACATAAAACAATACAGAAATAACATGATAAGCAAGAAACCATGACACAAAGATTTGATTAAGGATTTCGTCCAATTTGGACTACGCCTCCGAGCCCTACTTAATAGTGGGGAGGACTTCTTTCATTAAGTGGCATAAAAGAGATAAAAGTACAAGCAACATTCATTTACAATCACTTTTTTCTCCAAGCTGGAAAATGGACGAAGAATGGAGAGCCCATCTTCGGAAAATAGACAGTACCGTTGAAATCCTGGCAAAAAATTGTGTAGAAAGCCTATCCGAACACCCAATTCGGATGATCGGGCTTTCTACACCCTCTTGGAAACTCCTTGTTGCTCAAGGTGAGCTTTTCGCTCCTGCTGCCAGGTCAATTTATTGCTGCATACAATGTTTAGAACTATCAACAAGTCTCGCCCTTTTTCCTGTGTGGATCATCCCACATATATAACTTGATCGTCTAACTCTTCAATTTCGGGTAGTTCCCAAACAGATGACAAATTTTAGCAGGCGAGCATTTTCCAACAAAGATTCACGAGACGTGAATAGTACGCAAGTAACTAAACCTTTTTAAACATAGAAAAATCATTTTAACACCATTTTCACATGAATCGGTGTATTCTCTTAATCCCAATGGATTTATCGGTGTTGATAACCCATCAGCGCAAAGATCACAAATCACAATCGGCGGAACCAAGGTGGTACTTGTTATCAGGATATTGCATGGTGCAATGTGTGATATGCGATATCGTATCACAACCAGACTCTATCGGGCTGGTTTGTAAAGCTCTTTGCACATTCTGCCAAGAAAGAAAGAGGCTCTTTTCAAGCTCAAGGTAGAGGTAAGACCTTTTGTTGTGAACACCAAGGATACTGATTAAGAAGGTTTTTTTTTTTTGCAACAAATGAATTTTACAAAGGGACAAAGTTGGCCTTATGATCCAATTACTTAGATTTCATCTATTATAATTTTATAGGGTTATACCCCATATATTCATTCTCCAAGACTAGACATTGAAAGATATGCAGATAAAGAAATATGGGAAGAGGGTACCCTAGAAGAATTAACAGGAGAACAAGAAATAGAGCAACTTCTAAAACTTAATGTTTTATTTACTCCTCAGCCGAAAGAAAAATAACTCAATTGAGTTACTGAATATGTTCCACATTCCACTTCAGTTTTAGAAGGAACATCATTCAATTTATGCAAAAGGAAAAAAATGAGGGAAACAAAAGAAACAATGTTAGAAACTATGTCACTTGATGTATCTTCACCTTATACAATTTTTTTGTCAAGCAAGCCTGTATACAATCTACAACAAGTGGAAACAACAACATGAAAGTCTTCTTCAACTTCTTCTTTTTCCAATCAAAGTATTTTTTCTCAATTTGTGGAAATTGAAAATAAGAATGAAGCTTTGAAATCAATCAATGACAATCAATTTTAGCAACAAGGTTCTTCAACAAAAAATAGATTACTCTTGACCTTGGATGCTAAGAAGGGGTAGTTTCAATTGGCCTTCTTAGAACCTAAAATTCAAGGGGATAGAGCAACAAAAGATTATAAAACTTCCATGGTTTCTTTTAATACAAAGAAAATTCATCTGATTGTCCAAATTGATCTCCATAGATAGATAGGGGAGATGATTTACTCCAACTTTAACCAATTCAACAATTAATTTGTTTATATTGCATAATACATTGAATAACACAAATTTTGAGTTAAAGATGGAGAAATGTCTGCACTTGCTAACAATACCAGGATCAAATCAATGGAGGACATAATCATCAAATTGGGATTGGATTCTAATGACATCAATGTTGCCTAGGAAATCATAAAGAATAGAAATGCATACATTTAGGCTCTTGGAAAAAGGTTAAGCTGCCAGTGACTAAACATCCACAAACACAAGAAATTGGAGAGATGGAGAAAGAGAAAGAATTTCTCTTATCAGTATTGATTGAGTAGAATAAGCAAATGAACAACATTTAATCACAAGTAGATTTGTTTTTGAAGGAAAGAGAGTAGGTAATTTTGAAAGTGAATTAATATCAAAATATTGTTTCTATATAGTTGAAGAAGTCTATAATTTGTGGTTAGAAATTTAATTTTAAATAATAAAAAAATAAAGGACAAAATGTAATGACATTAAAGTACTCAAATAAACTTTAATAATGATTTTTATTGTATTATTTGAACAACATAATGCCATGTGGATAGCTACCCACCATAATTTGAGACGAAAATAACAATCCTTATTATGACACTTGGTGAACAAAATTATTTTTTAGATTTTTTATTTTTTAATATAATTTTTATATCTCATAATTCAATTTAAAACCACATAATAACAGTCATAAACCAATTAGAAAAGAGCAATTTATATTTAAATAAAAATAATAATATTTTCCAAAATATATAGTTTAATATTTTATTTTATTTTAATTTTATTGGACTTCATAGAATCTATTTAAAAATTTCAAAACTAGTTGAAGGTCAAAGTTTTTTTTACCAAAACAAAAAGCAATATAACTTGCCTCTCTCAAGTATAATAACATGTTTAGACACCAAACATTCTTACCACAAAATTCTATAGATATTGTTTTGAATTGATGAAATTATAAATATCAAATGTTAGCATTCGTTGTACAAATTCCAATGTAATAGTGATTGCAATAGAATATTCGACTGTGTTTAATTCATTTTTTATATTAAAAATAATAATTTCAACGATCCAAAATTGCAATTTTAACAAGAATTACTTTACCCAATTTTAATAATAACAAATATAAACTATTTAATCTTCTTTTAAATTATGAGTTAGATAGTTTATCACATGAAAATCGATTTTTATAAATTCAATAACTATCATTATATATAAATATCATTTTAGATATATATATATATATATAAATTACAATTTAATTTTAAGAAAAAAATATTTCTCGATATAACATGTTGATAAAAGGCATAATCACGCTACATTTGTACAATAATTTCATTTATTTTCTTTCGAGTTAACCACAAAAAAATAATTTTTAATAATTCCATTATCATCACGTGTGCCATTTTCTAATTTGATATGAGTATTTAAAAAAGAGAGGTTTGATGATGTTATAGATATTTGAAGTTGAATTTATTCAGATAAATTTGACAAACACTTCATACATAGATAATCAATTTTTTATAGATATTGAGATTTGATGTGTATTATTAATTAATTTTTATAACACTCGATGACATGGAGATTTTTTTTTTTAAATAATTTTGTTTCCTACAAATCAATTTTAAACAACATAAAAATAGTCATTTTGCGAAAATCTACCAATTAGAAAATAGAAATTCAAATTTAAAAAATTTCAAAATTAATTTTTAATTTTCAAAATATTTAATTTCATCTTTATTTATTTATTTCAAAACTTTAATAAACTTAATAGAATTTGTTTAAAAATTTCAAAAGTAATTGAAACTCAAACCTTTTTGACCAAAAACAAAAACAATATAATTCCATGGGCTATTTGATTCCCTTATTAGTCTTCTGTCGAGCAGTTGCTGGATCTCTTTCTGGAAAAGGTCCCTATACTCTTTGCTCATGGGGATTGCTCTGCTCTTGCAGGGTTTTCCGACAAATCCTTCTTTGTATGGCAGCCTGATAGTATGTTGTTTTTTATGCCAAAAGGCATTTGGCTCTTCTGAACAACATTTTTCATCTAACTTTTGCTTCAAATCTTGAATTCTACTTTTTACCTGTGGCAGCTTTATTTGTTCTTCAATCCTTAGCTTACTCTTCAGATCTTTGAGATCTATTAGTAAGGATTCTGCCTTATCTAACTTCTGCATTGCCTGCACCATAGTAGAGACTCTTGGACTGGAGACATAAGGCAGTTCAATCTTCTTCTTTTTTCCTTTTGACGTGGGGATTGAGATAAAGTAACTAGATCTTCCTCCTTTCAACCCGGCTGAACCATGTGGTTCAACTGCATCAAGAAATATATTTCCTAAAATACAATCAATAGGAATATCTGTAACGGCAAACTTCATATATACACAATGTGAATCAAAACATAATGAAGCTCTTGGAACTTCATACTGGAGCTTCTTATTTCCAAGACCCACAACCTTTCTTTCAGCAAAGACCCAGTATCTAGCTGGAATGTTCTTCATATTAAGGATATTAATATCTGCACTTGAGTCTAGTAATGCAATCATTTGAAAAATATTTCCTTGAATACAGATATTTACCTTAACATGATGCTGCTGATAGGTAATAGTAAATAATCTCATGTCCTTGAACCCGAAATTTGGGTCTTGCATACCTTCAGTAATTTGGACCTCTTGAGCATGTGTAGCTTGATTCCAGGGATCATCCTCATCTTTGCCTTCTTCTTCATATTTTTGGCTAGCTGCAACTTGTTTTCCCTTTTGTATTTCACAATCTGGGTTTTGATTGCAGAGATTTCTGCTTTGATGTGGTGAATTTCACCACTCACTTCTCCAAGAGTAAGTGACCTTACTCTTCCTGGTTTCTGGTGATGAATTTGAAATGATTTTGTGTTCCTCTCATAGGATGCATCAACAAATAAGGGTTTCTTACCTGATTCCTTAGAAGCTTTAGTTTTCAACTGGTTTGTGAAAGCTTCGATCAGGCGGTTCTTCATGTCACCATCCTCCATAGCTCGAATTTGAGACATAATTTTTAATTCTGCTTCCTCATCAGTAGATGCCATTAGCACCTTTTCTTTTGGAGGCTTCTATCTTTCTTCTTCACTTGAGCTGTTGGAATAATCAGAATCATCTTCATACAAGGCATGGCAAGCACATTCATCAGAATCAGAACATGAGCATTCTGATGAACCTGATTCGGAATATTAACCCATGTTTGCTTGAAACTCTTCTTCTGTAGAGCTAAAAGAATCAAGAGAAGTTTCTTCTAGCTGGTGTTGTTGTGCTATATCTTTGATTATGAGATTGGGGCACCTTTCTGTGGCATGATTCGCAGATCCACATTTAAGTCAAACAATAGGGCCTCTATGCTCCTTTTTGACTTGTTTGTCTTTTTGAGCATAGACAGTAGTCTTCTTCCCTTTGTTAAGCTTTGATTCCTCCCCTTGCGGGCACCTTGAGGCAGTATGCCCATTCTGCCCACATAACCAACAAGTGATTTTGTTCCATTTCTCTTGCTTAGCAGAATGCAGATGGATGTCAAAGGGATTGTAATAATGAGTATTTGGCACATACCTGTAATATCCCTTTTTCTATGCTTCTGACTTCTATCTTTTGTGTGATATTTTCTTCTTATGTCCTTTGGATAATTTTTCTTGTTTCTGTAGAAATTCTCCCTGAATTCTCTTTTGGATCTTTTCTTAGACTTCCTTTTCTTGACCAAAGGATCATCCACTGTAAGTCCATATCTGCTGCAAATGGACTTTCTATCTGGCAGCCTGGATAATTTTTCTAAAGATTTATTCACTTTTGAACTTGTGCAAAGACTTACCAGTGTCTTTGTGATGTGTGAATATATTTCACCCCATGTGTAGGATTCAAACGACAACTGGAAGACTTCCTACAGTTTGATGTAATCAACAAATTTTGAGGGTAAAGCAGCAAGATATACCTGCTTCCATAATAGATTCTTGGAGTCTTTTACTTCATAAATTCTCTGCATCCAATCTCGATGAAAATCATCATACTGTGACATTTTATGACACTTGAGGTTCATGAGTATGACCTCATGCTTGTTGGCTATCTCTATTTCACTTCCACACTAATGTTCCAGAATCGTTGATGTGAGTGCGCCGATCATATTGCTGATAACCATGCCATCAGGATTGTGGATGATATCTCCTTTCTCATCCTTAATAACTTCAGCTTCCATTATTTCGATGAGCTTGGGAGAAGATTCAGTTTCCCACCATCTGAGGACAGTACCTGTAAAATATTGAATGATAGTTCTATACGCATCTATTTTAGATTTTCCTCTGAGACACATGAGCCTATATTTTGTGTACATTATGTCAATCATTTGGCATATCTGGCCAATGCTCATGTTGCATATGTCCCATTCCCTGTGAGAATCAGGGAATAAGGTATGGGCTTCAGGCAATTTTCCCTTTCCTTTAATGTCAGGAGCAGAGTATCTAGAAAATCTATGTTCTAGAGGCTCATACATAGGGAAAATTTGTGCCTCCTGAGATTTCTTCTCTGTTTCTTTGGCTTCTACTTCAGCCTCTGCTTCTTGGAATAAAGAAGCAATGCTAATATGCTCTAATTTGTCAGCATCTGATGAAGAAACAGTTTCTTTGGGAAATAGAGCAGGAAACTTATGAATATTTCTGATTGAATTTTCAATCTTTATATTTCTTTTCATCAAAAAGGAATTTGAAACTGGATTTTCTACTTTTGTCAACTGAACTTTTTCAACTTTTTCTACTAATCTAGTAAGAAGAGTTTTAGTTGTGTCAATGTGACCAACTAATTTTTCTCCTACTTCTTCTATTTTTTCCAGTGATTCTCTGGCATAAGTACGGGAAATACTAGAATCAAATTGCATATTATTTAAACAACTATTCACACTATTCAATGAAATTTGTACAATATCTATCTGCTTATTTACATCATCAGACTTTGTCACATTCATCTCCAAACCCTTGAGAGCAGTATTGGTCCAGTTCAATTGTTCACTAGCCTTTTGGATTCTTCCATCAATTCCTATGGTATTATCATCCTTTTGGACCAGTGGGATAGCTTTAGCTGCATTGGTATTTTCTAGAATAATTCCTTTGTATGGAGGAAATGTGGTAGGAGTCTCAATTTGTGATCCATCTAATGCAGTCCATCCATGTCTGCTGACTATGGTACTAGAGGAAGCACCAGTAAAAACATTTATGGGGGCAATCTTGCCTTTCCAAGAATAGAAAGGAATCCATGTATTTTTCACCTCCATATAATGTTTCCAATCAGTTGCATATTGTCTTTTCTGATCTGGAGTATGTGTTTGGTCAAATTCTTCTACTTGGGGATTTGTATACAAATCCCAGTTAAGCATGGCCTTCATCCACTTGGAACTGATTTGTGATTTCAAGCACCCATCCATAAGTGAGAAGAATTTGCGCATCTCCATAACTGCAGGTTTCTTACAATCAGTAGGGATCTGTTTAAACCTACACTCCGAAATCAATTGTGACTGTTCAAGTATTCCTAGACCACATTTTGGCTTTGCAGGTCTCATTAGATAGTTCATCTCAGTTAACGTGGGGTATTCTTCTTCAACTGTTTGCATCATAAGCATATGGTCTGAATCTGGTTCTGGCTCATGTGGAAATGGAATGTCAGAACACTTGGGATTCAGACACGGATTTACTGAAGTAGAAGGAGGAGCAACACTAGTTTTGGGGTTGTGATATGAATGTACATTTTGCTCGGCTAAGGTAAGTAGATCTATGAAATCTTGACACTCTGGACATTTTACTTCTAGAGAGGAGTAATTTACAAGCTATTCTAACTCATACAATTGGTTATGTCTACAGGAAGATGACGAAGAAAACATTGTATCTACAACAGAAGGATCTCTGTAATACTTTGATGATTTACAAGCAATATCAATGCCTTGGCAGTCTATGGTAGATCTCCGGGGAAAAGAGATAATAGCACCAGAAGGAGTTTCAGTAATATTTGTAGAAGTAATATTTCTTGGTACTATTGGCTTTGGGTTATCTACCACGCAATGAGCTAGAAACTGCAAGTCTTGCCATTTGATCAGATGGTGTTCAACTTTTTTATTTCGGGGATCTGTTTTGACAACAACGCTAGACTTGGAGTCCCTACTTGGTGTATGGCGGATGGCTGGCCATAAGGTATTTGTATGGCGAAAGAAATCTTTAGTCTGAATGGCTACATTGTTTCTCTTCTTTTTCATATCGAAACATGTTGTCTAGATTTGCAGTTGAAGGATTTCTGCAATGTTTTCGTCATAGACATACACAGAAAAATTTGGATAGCAATCAAAATACACAGGGCCATCAGACAAGGGTGCCACTATTCCACCGATGATGGAATCCGTATACTTATTGTGAGTCATGTCTCGGATTGTTGCAAGCACAAAACTATGTAATCCTTTATGGACTAAAGGATTGATTCCAACACGAATACAACCTAGATGCAGATAATTTGTCTTCAATTTCTTGCTTCGACTTGTAAAGTTTTGGGATCCAATAGGGATATTGTTTGGATACTATCAAAGTTCTCCTAGACTTGGCTAACAGATTCTTTAATGCATATTCTAGATGCAACAATCAAATGGAATGGAGCTAAGTCACTATAAACTTCATAAGGGGATATCTTAGGTAATTCCCAACGGGAAGAAGGCTATGTTTCTTCATATGTAAGTTCAGCAGAATTTAAGGTTCTACTTGAACTACTAGAAAGCATATCTCTTAAAGGATTTTCCTCAGCCTGAGAGTCTCTCTCTTCTAGTTCATGGAAAGAAATTGATTTCCTGAACGATTCCATTCTGAAAATGAGTACTTTAGTTTGATAAGAGTACCAACCTTAAGAACCAGACGTTACTGGCTCTAATACCAATTTTTGCAGGGGCTCCTGTCACGAGCTTGCGACTTACTGTGCTTCTTTGTTAGTGTTGATGCAACTCCTGGTGAACCAGTGGTGAACCTACTAAAAGGATTAATAAATGCGAGGGATCTACCAAATATATAAGTAGGTAAACTACTCTATCTTTTCTCACATCATGTATAATTTTTTAACTTGGTTAACTTTTACATGGCCGCGCTGCATAATTCTGCGTGTAAAATTTAGAGTATCAGATCGTCTCTTGCATCGTATGTGTTCTAAAATGATTGAACATAATACTATAAATAAAATCAATATACATATATTATATGGATCTAAAAATAGAAGTGCTCTCATCATCAACATTTCTATTAAAGAAATTTAGTAGATTATACAACATTTATATGCATATAAATAAACTTGTTTGCACCTGCTATTGACCCTTGGATTCAAACACGCAGCCATCTATACACTAAAATAGCCATCTTTGTTCCCATCTTGAGAGTGGAGATAGAGATCAAGCTGTGATAACCATTAAACGATGGGGAAACCTATCCAATTTAATGAAATGCCTCTACAACCACATAGAGATTTTTAAGAAATGAGCTATAGATTTTGTTGGACCCATTAATCCTCTATTTAAGTAAAAGAGGTACTTATTTGTTTGCATTGATTATGTTACTAAATAGGTAGAGGTTAAGCCACTCAATTTTGCTACTGAAAATGTTGTTATTACAATTTTTTAAGGACATTTTTACTCATTTTGGTGTACCAAGATAAATTGTGGCAGATCAAGGTGCATAATTTACATCTAAATTCGTGCAAAAGATAATGGAGAAATACAATATCAAGCATCGTAGGTCCACACCATATCATCCACAAGCTAATGGACAAGTGGAATCCACAAATAAAGTTCTTGAATTCATACTAACCATGACTGTACATTTACATAGAAGAGATTGTGAAGATAGACTTCCAAAGGCACTCTAGGCATATTGGACTACATGTATAAATACCATTGGACATACTCCTTATGAGCTTGTTTATGGAAATAAATTTCTACTTCCTATTGAATTCCAAGTGTGTACATAGAAGTCAACAACAAAATTAGGGCTAGATCTCTCTAAGGCTCAAAAGAAAAGATTGGGACAACTAAATGAAGTGGATGAGATTAGACAAGATGTCATTCAAAGGACAAGCATAATTCAGAAGCAAAGGGAAAGCTGACATCACAAGTTTATCTAGGTCAAAAAGTTCAAACAAGGTGATTGGGCCCTTCTCTTTTATTCCAAAGTTAATGATTTTCAAGGGAAATTCCAAACACATCTTTTAGGCCCTTATGAGATAGAAATTCTTTTTGGCAATGGAATAGTAAGGATTAAAACCATTGATGAAGGAATCACTTTTCTCATTAATGGACATATATTAAAAATCTATCGCAATAGTAAGGATTAAGACCATTGATGAAGGAATCACTTTTCTCATTAATGGGCATATGTTAAGACTCTATCACAAGCCCTTGACAAGAGAATACTTTGTTCAAAGTAAGAAAAAAAGTTTTGATTTGAGATTGGTGGAAAAAAGGGGATTATTCGCCTCCACCGACAAAAATAATATTTTGATTTCTTTATATATATATATATATATATATATATATAATATATATATATATATATATATATATATCATGAAAAATGAAAAATATAAAAAGCATATTTATATTAAAAAG
Source organism: Pinus taeda (assembly GCA_000404065.3). Taxonomy (NCBI): domain Eukaryota; kingdom Viridiplantae; phylum Streptophyta; class Pinopsida; order Pinales; family Pinaceae; genus Pinus; species Pinus taeda. The sequence continues at coordinate 1,859 of APFE030030565.1, read as the reverse complement.
ATGAAAATAAAAATAAAAATGTATAGTTATGAAAACACACATTGCTCGAATAAACTATGCAAGAAATCCTAGTTGAAGACCAAGACTCTTGGTAACTTGAATTTCCTCTTTCCTTTTTGCAAATAATTTTTTAATTCAAACTAATTAGTTTGAAGAGTTTGTTTCTCTTTTACTTAGATCTCATAAACACCATTATCATCATCAACAACATCATTAGCATCAACAACAACAAGTATCCTTGAAGAATTTGAAGCAAATATTTAAGATTGGTAACATTTTGGAGCTACTGGAACATTCTGTAGCTGGTTCATTCTAAGGAGAAGAAAACCATTACATATGGACTTGCAAGAAAATAAATTTCAAAGGCAGAAATGTGAAGTAATATAAAAGGTAATACCATTCATAACTGGTCAATTTATTAAAGTTTAACTATAGGATTTGAGATATATACATGGACTAATTTACCATTATTTTTCAATAAATCTGAAAGCCTCAAATCCTAATGGTGGCCTAAATAAAATCCAATTCCTTACTCTATAATATCCCAAAAATCTCCTTATCCAACTCAAAAAATACAAAATAAAAAACCTATCTTGCAAATCAAGAGTTTTATTAAGAGATCAATAGGTACTTATTATATGAATATGGGAGTCATATTTCACTACCACTACATTCTTATTATAAGCCTTCCTCCATTATTATCCATCACCTGCCTTGTTCATTTCACCAAACCATTCCATCCATCCCTCACCATTCCTTATAAATATTGTTGACATGTGATTCTAAGGTCAAGCTTCCCTTACAACCATGGGTGTCATAATCCATTATGAACACGAAGGGGTAAAGTTATTGGCTGCTTATCAAAAAGTCAGGAAGAAATTGCAAAAAGTTGGAAGGTTTAAATTCTTCTAGAAGTTTGAATGTTATGACACAAAGATCACAAGAGCTTCATTAAGGGCACTTGATGGAGTTGAGGCCAAAATTGGGGAAATTATACTAAAGGTGATAGAATCATCCTTAGCAAAGGCTACAAATCTCTCAAGAGTTGGTGAAGGTTCAAATTCTAGATACTTAAAAATAAATCATGGAAATGCTTCCTGCAAAATCCAAACATGGATCTCTCAGCATTCAGAAAAGGTATTCTAGTGTAAGGACTCTGGACACCACATATCTCCACAATGGTATGATATTGTCCACTTTGGGCCTAAGCCCTCATGGATTTGCTTTTGGACTTACCCGAAAAGGCCTCATACCAATGGAGATATTTGTCCATCCTTATATACCCATGATCCTCCGCACTTCTAGTCAATGTGGGACTTTGGTCGTATACCCAACAATCCTCCCCTCGAACAAAGGACCATTGAGCCTCCCCTCAAACGATTATCCATCTGTCCACTCTCTTACAACCAGGATTCTCCGCTCCAATGCGTTGGAAGCACACGCCTTACATGGAACACCACCTGCCTCGAGAGCTTGCTCTATCCCAGGTCAACTTCTCTTCACCGTGTTGGGACTAGGACACGTCCATGAAGAATCCGGAGCACATTGCCTGTCTAACCGAGCTCATCCACGGATCCCATCGTGATATTACCGGGGCCCACCACCTTCGTTCGGCATTCCGAGGATTCATCCACTTAGCTAACTTCGGGGCATGGCTCTGATACCACTTGTAAGGACTCTGGACACCACATATCTCCACAATGGTATGATATTGTCCACTTTGGGCCTAAGCCCTCATGGATTTGCTTTTGGACTTACCCCAAAAGGCCTCATACCAATGGAGATATTTGTCCATCCTTATATACCCATGATCCTTCCCACTTCTAGTCAATGTGGGACTTTGGTCGTATACCCAACAA
>APFE030030555.1:0-33582 GCA_000404065.3 Pinus taeda | reverse complement strand
ACCATTTATAAGAGATCCATCATTAACTTCTCAACTCTGTCATTATTATAAGTGATGGTTGGCTTGCTTGCCTACTTAGAGCAGTTATATTGTCTCTAGACTAACAAAAATGAGCTGTCATTGTGTGGAGGAAGAAGTGAAAGCTTCCTCCACACAAGGAAGTTATTAATTGGAGATTTGTTCAGCACCCCACCTTGCCTACGTAAAGGATTTCCTCCACGCAAGGATGTTATTAATTGGAGATTTGTTATCCCCGCATACATGAAGGACCTACAACTGTGTCAGTTTTGGGATCATTGGGAAAATCAGTAATATAACAATGTTAGTGTCAATCTCTATCAAAGCACTCACCTAAGGAATGACCACTCATTAAATTAATATTTTTGTTAAATGAATTGTAAGAGATGCAAACGATTGTGTATAAGAGATCCATCGTTAGCTTCTCAACTTTGTCATTATTATAAGTGATTGTTGGCTCACTTGCCTACTTAGAGCAGTTGCATTGTCTCCAGACTAACAAAATTGAGCTTTCATTGTGCGAAGGAAACTTCCTCCGCACAATGAAAGATTCCTTATCACAATGAAGTTATAAATTGGAGATATGTTCAACAACGCTTTTGCTTGCGTAAAGGACTTCCTCCACATAGTGAAAGCTCTGCATAAGGAAGTTATTAATTGGAGATTTGTTCAAGCTGCTAGCCCATTCCCCTTGTGTAAAGGACCTACAACTATGTCAATTCTGGCATCTTTGGGCAAAACAATAACATAACAGTGTCAGTGTCAAAGCATTCACCTACAAAATGGTCACTCACAAAATAAGTGTTTTTAAATGAGTTGTCAGGCACTGACAAATACCAAAAATAAAACACCCTTCACTAGGGGAATTATGTCCCATCAAAGCTCGTTGAGCCAATCCAAAATTAGAAATAGGGCTTCTAGGAAATTAGATTTTTTTAATTTTTTTTAGAATTTAAGAAAAATCAAAACATTGGGCATTTTCCTAAAACTTTGGTTAAAATTGCAAAAACACAATGAAATAACGCAGAGTCAATGCACTTTGACCGCAAAGAAAATGCTATAGTCCTTGGCAATGCAGGAACTAATAAATATTATTTTATTTGAAAAATAAAAAAAATAAAAACATAAACTCAATTACCCTTTGCAATTGAACAAAATTCTTCGAAGTGAAGAGATGACAAGGGAGAATGCAAGAGATGCAATAATGAAATCCAACATATACCCAAAGGCATAGACAAAACATAGCACCATACATAGCTAATTTCTTGATAGGGGAATATTAACAGTAATTGATAGTTTCCCTTCCCACCTAGATGAATAGTAATGTAATCTTGAGTAGACATGATTTGTTATGTTCAAGGGGAAGAGTATTATGACCTAGATTCACGACAATGTAATATTTGAGTAGAGGTGAATTTTTATGTTCAATGGGAAGACTATTTTGACCAAGACCATTACATGAGAAATCTTACAAAATGTATCATGCCGATTCAAAAGAGTTATTATGAAAAATTGGATCTTTTGGATGTATGGTGGGCGATGGAAGAGGGTTTACATAGTAGCAATCTAGGACTCTCATTGACATCAAGCTAGTTTTTCACAAGGGCTTTAGAGGGTGGAGGACGTGGCAAAGAAGTTGGTATCAAAGCTAGTAATGGAAGAGGAGATCGGATTATTCAATTAACCCATTGTAGGGCCAACTGGCCTAGTTGAGCCAGATTCTATGGATGTTTGGTTTGGTTTGTTTCTACTAAAGGTGTAGGGGTGTAGGAAGGTTGTACATTGTGAAGGAACACTAGCTCGAGAAGTACATGATGAACATCCTTGGAGAATAGGAATAAAGAGTATCTAAGCCTCATACAAAGGTGGAATACAAGCTAGAGGTGAGAGCACATGATCAATGTTGCAAAATTCATAATAAAATTGGTGACTCGTGAGCTTTTCAAAGCGCTGATTTTATTAACGATTTTGTTTTATTTAGAAAACTCAATTTTATTGTAAAAGTCACGATTTTTTCCCAAGTCAATAGAAAAAATCATAGGTTGCTTTCAAGGCAAGTTAATTGGCATTTTTTTTTTAATTTTTTATTAATTATTTTATTTTATTTTTGTCCGAGGGGGGAGTTCATTTTACATGCTTAACAATGTGTTTCAAGCTCTTAGGAGAAAAATGTTTCTAGGCGCTAAGAAGAATGATGTGTTTTTTTGAGTAGTGATCAAGCACAACTAGAAGTGTATTTTAAAAAATACACAACAAAGAGGTGCAACATGTTAAAAAATTTCAAATTAATTTGTTTAATTCATTATAAATTACAAAATATTGTTTTTAATGTTTTAATGTTTTAATTTTTAAATTATTAATTATTAATTTATGACTTTAATACAAGTTGGTGTCCCAATTCCTTAATGACACAATGTACGTCTACTACAATCTCCAATTGTGGGTGAGGCAACTTCAGAAAACCCCTAACATGGATTCCATCTCATTGAATCTGATTGACACCACTATTTTATAGAGAGTTGAGACCGATAGGCTTGTCATGGAATTGGTCCCTGATTGGTAGGAGGAAGCACTGAAGGAGGTAACTACTGTAGGGGAGAGAGAGGTAGAGGAGATGAAGGAGCAAGAGGTGTAGGTAATACCACCTAGCATGGTCACCAGCAAAGGACATTAGAAGCTACCTTCTATTTCTTCATCTAGAGGATGTCAAAGTCCAATTCCAACCCTAGGGCCTTCTTCCTATAGAGGAAAATCCATTACCTCTTCCCACAAAAGGGGTAGATGAACTCACTAGTTTATGACCTAATTTTATTGTAAATGAGTCATCTTGATGAGATACATTTATTATATTTTTTGTTGACATTTTGACTCTCAAGGCCGAGTCAGAACTCAGGATTTAGGACATTATTCAATGTAGATATGTGATGTGCACTAAACTCCTTATAAATCTTATATACTAGTTTTCTTTTCATATATATGTGACAATGCATTTATTGATGTTGTGGAATCCTTAGATGCTAAAAAAATTGAAAAAAAATAAATGTATTGTTTTTTTATTTGTCAATTTTCACTAATTTTTAACCAACTTCTATAATTTTTCCATTTTCCAAACCCTTGCTCATTTATTCCAATACCAACTTTTTCAACATTGACTAAAACATCAACATTTTTGAAAATCAATTGAAAATAAATAAATAAATAAATAACTAAACTCATCTTTCATAGTATACAAACACATACCATTTCATATTAAAATTGTCCATGAGATGGCAACCCCAAGAACCTATGCAAGTAACTTCTTGTGGAATTGTAACACTTTCTTGTGGAATTGTAACACTTTATACCAACTTTTATTATTAGATAACCTTTGAAACGAAGTGGAATTATATTAACCCTTTGTATGTTAGAAAACATATTAAGACTAATTCATTACCGCTAGCCCATATCCATCGGCTTTTGATCTTACCACCCACTGAAAGAAAAGAAGAGCCCGGAGTGAAAGAAACCATTCGGGAAGGAAGTTCACCGGTTACCCCCCGGTTAAGTCCCCATTCATTGGATTGCGTTTCTAATGGATGAGAATAGTTGGATGGATATGAGAGCTCACGTTGCGCCCCCAACAACAGTTGTTTTTCCCCACCAGTTGAAGGAAGCCGAGCTAGAAGTTTTCTAGTTTCCCCCCGGTAGTTGATTGATTAGTTTCTACCGGGGAGGGAATATAAGCTTTATCGTATAACTGGACTTTGGCTGTCCTGCTAGCTTTTTCGACTACCCCGGCGAGTAGCTTTCTTATATAGACACTGGTTACGTGACAATGAGAAGTTTCCATCCTACCCTTTCTTGCAACTTTTTTGGTGAGTCTGCCTTCGATCTTACTGCTGATTGCTTCCTGCTTCGATCTTTACGTCCTTACTTCCGATGAAGACCGGGCATAACGCTTGCTCGACAAACCCACCTAGATAGACCATCTTAACGCATTGGTGACAAACCTACCTGAACACATCACACCACACCCTGTATCCCCATCGAGACACGGAGAATGGACACAATCTACCAGGCAGGCACTGGGGGAGCACCTGTCAACAACGACATTCAGTCTAGCTCAAGTATGTGGTTTTAGTTAATGAGGTTGTGGTTCAACATTGAGACATATGGCGTCTCAAGCCAGTCACCAATATTCAGATCCTCAACGTTGTATGTAGTGTTCATTTGAATAGAGAATATTGATAAAGGAAAGAAAACTTACATACATTGAATGTAAGCCTTCAACCATTTTGAAATGGTGGCCCATGGAAATTAATTTTTAAGTATATCAAAAGATTACGAGACTCACTAGCAAGTACAATGGTTTTATGAAAATTGGATTTTACAAAATCAACTAATATCAAAGACAATTTCCCCCTTTAATATATCAAAATTACTAACAAAACTTTGTATGCATTATTTATAAAAAATTATGTTTCCTGGGCTTTGGTTTGCTAGTCAGGTTAATGGAGGATTAGGCCATCCATCAAGGCTCCAATTTTATTGTGGTCTTTGCCACTCAAAGAGCATGTTTAAAAGAAGGATGAATCTTGGGGCAAGTCCAGGGAATTTTGGCAATATAGATTACCCAGAATTGCTTGGTCACAAATAACAAATTGATATTATAACTAGGCTCTCTTCGACAGTTTATGAAGAATTGCTTGATCACAAATAACAAATTAACATATTGATTTTATAACTGGGCTCTCCTCGAATAAAAATGGCTAAACAGTTTCACATTATTAAGATATGGCTACATTTTTTCATCAACTCAGATCATTCAAATTTATTTTCAAAAGTATACAATATGACTTAAATAATATAATCAACTCAGATCATTCAAACATATTTTCAAAAAGTATACCATATTATATACTTTGAAGTTTGAAGAAATAATATACCATATTATCTTTGCTTCATAATAATTACGTAAGCTATAGTGAGCTTTGTTGTTTTCTTCTTGAACAGATAGCCCATTTGAATCACCCCATGAAACTTTTGAGAAAGAGAAAGACCCTGTTGCGTGAAACACTTACCTGATCACTGTTAGTGTAAACTCCCCATAAGAATTTTTCAGCACCCACTGAAACCACACATTGATAAGCAAGGCAGTTTCGAAAGAGCATTAGAATAACCCATAGAAATAAAGACCAAACCTTGCACAAATAAGAAGGTAAACAATGGATAATGTCCTATATCTATGATTCCTTTTAGGATACTTGTAACCTTAAGTATGAATCCATCGAGCTTCCCACCCACTTCCACCTACCAATTATTGTAGTGTGTAGAGTTGGAATTTCCTTCTGCATTCTTCCTTTGTTATGTGAGTGTTCCCTATCTCACTTGTGCATACATTAAATCCAAACATACTATCTAGTCAAGATAGATTCTGCATAGCCATGGAATGATTAAATTCTAATTACCTAAACTTACTGCAATAAGCACCAAATACAATCAATAATAATTAAATTGTAATTACCTTCCCTTACTGAAATAACCAAATACAATCAACAATGAAGCACGAGTTAGTATATAAGCTTTAAATCTTCAAATGACAATTTGAAACGAGAAATGGAAAGAGTTATCGGCAGAATAAAGGCGGAATTTAGGTGAGGGTTAAGGGTAAACTTTCTAGCATTTAACCTTAATCTCAATACTCCCAATGTCCAGATAACTCAATTCAACTTCCAGAGTAAAAGATTGTATTTTTTGCTACCGACTGCTTTGGATTACAATCTATAGTTGCTTTATAAATAACAAAATTTAGTTCAAGAAAATTTCTATCATTATACAGGCGTGAACTTTATGATCATATTTTAAAATCTTTCCATTAAAAGCTTTATAAATAACAAAATTTAATTCAAGAAAATTTCTATCATTATACAGGCGTGAATTTTATCATCATATTATAAAATCTTTCCGTTAAAAACACTGCAGCAAATTAACCCTTTCCTGTTTTTCTTTTCCATTTGTCAATACATCAAGGCAAGCAAGCCGGTTGTTGCTGCGTTATGCAGTGTATATTACCTCCACCAAGCACAATTTCTCTCGCACCAGATACCATTACAACCTGCACCAAATTCATTCATGGCAGTTTTCCTAAGTCATTTTAACTAACAAACATATCCCTCTATAAATGTTAACATCAGAATTTGATATTACGACTTACTTCATGATCAGGAAATGCTGCAGAGAGGACATCAAAAGCTTCTTTATCTCTATTTTCATCTCCAAATGCAGGAGCCACAATTCCTTTGTTTGCAATGTAAAAGTTTATATATGAGGCTGCAAGCCTGGTTCCAGAAATCCTGGGTTTTCCATCCAAAGCCTGACAAAAGCACAATACAGATTAAGTACAACATAAGCATCAAGTAAATGTTAATCTTACGTTGAACCAAAATATACATCAAATATTCATATCAAGAAAGCAAGTAAAGACTAGACACTCAATGGAAACAAATGAAACTTCTCATCAGATAGAAAAAATGTTGCATTTGATCCTAAGTTACGAATCATATTAAGCTATGGGAAACTAGTGCAAGAGTTCAACTGTGAATTTTACTTGAAAATAACTGTGATACCATAGGCATTTGTCTCCTTTATAATAAGGCTTATTTTTGAATCAGTATTTTCAAATGATAGGTTGTCGTTTTACAGTATCATTATCATTCACTTGTCACTAGTCCTGAAGCAAAAGGCTTCATCCATCTAGTGTACAAAGTTTGCATACTGCACCTGACCATGTAAGTTATGTCACATTGATTGTTAACTACAAATGTTGAGTTCCAAGTCAAAGTTCAGGAAAGAATTATCATGTAACCATGAGGGGTGTTAAGGTTGGCCATCATTAAGTGTTCAACAGTGACCTATCGTGATGTTGACAGATGTTTTAGTCAGCAACTTGATAACAATCAAGCATAATGAAGGAAAATATAAATGGAAGTGGCAGAGGAAAAATAGGAAAAGGTGGAGAAAGAGATCACAGAGATGACAGGTATGGACATCTCAGAGAAGGATTCTGGACACCATGCAGATGCTCAGGAGCATAAAGCAGCCCCACAAACCACTACAACAGGTCCATTAGGTGAAGAATTGATTGGTTCACTGAATTTTGCAGGTTTAGGTCCAGTGAAGAATGCAATTGCTCAGGGAGATAATGGTATGATGTCTACTACGGGCAACAAAGGCCATATGGTGGATGAATTCAGAGTTCTTATGGTGTTAGGAATCATATTTCCTCTAAATGTCAAGTTGGCCATGATCTTAAAGAAAAAGATATTGTTTATCATTGAAGAAGCCAATCTCATAAGAGGTTTCTTCCATAATACATTGCACTTAATTGTTTTAGGAGTGATGAGTTTATCAAAGTAGTTCATTCTTTTTGAATGCCAAGTTTATGGGAGTTGGGGTTTCTAGTGTGAGAAAGAGCAAGTGTTGAAGTTTCTAAGTCTACTCGTTTCCATACACTTTATTGATTTATTCCTACCTACTTGTTATGTTACTTAACAAGTTATTTACAATGTAAATACTGAAAATAAACATTAGTGCATGCTCAACATATTACAGATCATCAACTGAAGGAAACATAAACAAGCACACCAAATGACACCGTTACTTTTGGACCAATGTCCCTGGAAAAACCCAATGCGGGAAAACCGGTGCAGCTATCTGAGGGTTTTCTTATTAAGCAATTTCATATTACAATCTGGGCGCCAAATCTGGCTTACCCAACAAAGAATTTCCTTGGTAGTAGTAACTTTCAGTCTGAGACAAATGTCCCGACTAAAACCCCGGATAAACCTTCCGGTAGCTCCTCGGTTCCAATTTGCCCCAGAAACCCAAACGTCTACCTTTCTAGATTGCGCCAGCCTCTCTCTGCCCAGCACTGGCCCTATGTCACCTTGAATTGGCTTGCGTCAACATCAGGCGGCCCTCTGCGTCAGCAACGATGGCCTATCTGAAGCACTGCGCAACTCCCAGTTGCCTCTGCATGGCCCTGCGTGAGCCCTGGATGCTACTGCATCACTCTCTCTGGCTTCTGTGTTGCTCTCCCAACACTATCTTTACCTCTCTGTACTCAATGCCCCTCAACTGCAACTCCGATCACTAATTCTATCTATTTTAGCAAACCCCGCTTTAGAGAATAGAATCACTGATCATCTGGTGTACTCTCCAAGTGATCCTCAAGCCTCCTCTTATACTTTTCTCGTTGACATATCCACGGCCGAGATTAAGTTCCTAATCAATGGCTGAGATTAGATCTGACTTGATCCATGTCTTTTGAACCATTCTAACACAGTTTTATATTAATCCACATTAATATTTTAATTTCCCTAAGTTTAGACTTAGAAACTCCATTAAAAATATTAATTATTTTAATATCTCTTAAACTGTTTATAATCTGCCCAAACCCTTTGTGGGTATTGGAGATCTCATGTGCCCCAACCTCCCCACCAAATTTCATGGCTAGAGCACATCCAATGCTACTACAAATCAATAGCCAACAAGAGTGGTTTCCTCTTTCTTCAAAAGGAGCTACTACTTCCATCGGAGAGGAATTCGCTGTGGGTTTTGTTACCCACCAATTGTGGGTGATATCCATAGGAGAACTTTTTTCTCCTAGATGGTCCTCAGACGATAGCCAACAACCCCTTGCATCCATTAGATAGCTCGATGTGCCACTATCTCCACCACTTGAGCCAGTAGTATGCTCCCTCGCCCATCTATTATGATCATATGTTTGAAGGTGGACCTTCCAACCCTGAAGGTATGGATTTTCATTGTGTAGTTGGGTATTTTTGTGTACTTATCATGGACACTTTTGGGCATGAGTTAGTGGGGGGATTTCGGTGGAAATAGTGGGTTTGGTTTGTACTCTTGTCTCCTCTATCCAATTTGATGATTAACCTTGTATCCTAGTCTCGTGGGATCTCCTTTACTGGATACTAGCTTTAGGGGTGGCACTACATGGGAAGACCAAATTTTGGTTGCATCGTCCCGCTTCCCAACACCATAATATATCACTCCCTTCTGATCGTTATAAACCTTTTCACCATATTTCCTATCTGGGTCTACATTTATCCATTGGGTCCACAAGGAGTTACCTCCCCCCTCCCCTTGGGCCAGGCCTAGAACGATGCCCCGAAGGTTGTTGTAGCTAAAAATAAAAGAAAAAGCATAATTTGGTCACTCTCAACAGGAAATGTACCACAAAATGCAAAAGATGGTCGGGACATACAAATTTAGCATGTGGGCAAAAGCCAACATGAGCTCTATCCCCTATCATATGGCCATCACCCTGGTTCCTAGGGCCCCTATAAGAACCCCCTGCATCATTGAGGAACCCATGATTGTCCCCCCTAGGGGGCAATGACCTACCCAACCTTAAGGGGGTTTTCACTGCTATATCTTACGCATCATGCCTCATCCCCTGGAGCCCCTAACAATTATAAAAAAATAATCAATAAAAGGCAAAGGGCATATGAAGAAGGGTGGAAAAACAAAGGACAAGGTGGCTCATGTACCACAATTGCTCCCTCCTTCATTCATACACCCAAGAATGGGCTTCCCCTATCATAACTATCCTTGTACTGTGGTTTGTGGCTTGGAGCCTTATCCTTGATCGCCCACTTTGTTCCATCATTATATCACATGCCACTTGCCATTTGATCGATGTACCATGGACATGTCGCCCCCTTGAAACCACCTAATAGGGTCTTTGGTTAACCTTCTTCTTGAACTTGGAAACAATTGTACGTTCTAAAGACCATTATGAAAGGGCATGCCACTATGAAGTGTCCACTTGGTTCCATGATTTGTAGGCTCATTTACTCAATAACACTAATGTTTGGTTGTACTGGAAGGTGAGGGGACGCATTGGATCTTATATAGGATTACAAGTGAGTTTTCATCCTGGGATTGGTCTCCTTATACGGGCTCCGAGCCCTCTAGAGAGTCATATTGGCATTTGTAGGGTGAGCGTTGAGAGCCATGGGCCTCCTCCATACTAGAGAGCAGATTTCCACTTCACAGGATCCTTCAGTTTCACTCATTGCTTGCTCATGTTCCATTTATTTGACGATGATGATGCACCTGGACCACCTTGCCCAAGCGGCTACATTCTTGAACCACACACTTGGCAGCTGATCCAAGGCCCAGATGAGGGTGTGTCTCACCATGAGAGATAGAGGGAGGGATTGCATCATTCTTCCAGCTCTTACAGATGGGATACAAACTTGTTCGATCCACTTGGAGGCCCATGAGGATGTTCTTATGCCCCCACAATCACTTGGGGACACCACAGGTCATTTGCTCCCCCTTTATCATTATGTTTGGAGCCCATCCATTGATTTTGGCACATATTGGACTCCATTAGGCATCTTTAATGACCCTTCCATTTATCTATTGTATCTATCATTTTTCCCTCTTGATAGGCTTATTTTGTTATTATGGAGATATCTTGGTGGATTTGTCACCAACGAATGTTATTTTTGCACATAATAACCGAAATGAACACCCACTAGGATGATTTTCCCACCATTCATCTTGGAATACATTTCCCATGATCTTGGTCTTATATTTTTTTACATGCATTTTTAACTAGGGTTGTTACAAAAGGATCATACTAGAAGGAGTTCGAGATCATATTATCTCGAACCTCCATGGGAAGGAGATTCCATATGCGATTTGAAAGGCCTTGACAGACTTGTTTCAGAATAGCAATGACCATAGGAAGATGGCACTGAAGGACAAGCTCAGGAAAATCAAGATGGAGAAGGGCGACACAATACCAAAATACTTGATCAAGTTCACCCAATGTCGCGATGAGCTTGGGAGTGTTGGTGTTACAATTGTTGAAGATGATTTGGTCAGCCTAACACTTCTAGGCCTTCCAAAGAGTTGGCACAGCAACCATGATTCGGTGAATGGGAGGGAGAAGCTACCAGAGTGGGAGCGGTTGTCGTCCGACTTGGTGTAAGAAGAGATTTAACAAAACACCAGAGATGCATCCTCATCCAATCATGAGGATGAGGAGAAATGTTCCTTAGTTGGAAAGGTGAAGAAAGGGAAAGGGAAGTCATCCCATTCCAAATCATATTCTAGTTAGGGTGGTAAGAAGAAGGACTTGTCGAAGATTAAATGTTTTCACTGTCATGAGCTGGAACACTATGCCACAAAGTGTCCGTACAAGAATCCTGGCAAGAAGCCCTCAGGAGGAGCGGCAGGTGAAGCTCTTGCTTCATAATTCAAGTTGGATTTCACCATCATCACTTGCATGATGACATCAATGATGGGTAGTGTGCGATATCTAGATAGTGGAGCCTCATTCCATATGACCGACAATAAAGAATTCTTCAGTGACTTGGAGGAGAAGGACCTCCATATGCACATCAAAATGGGAGATGATGGAAGGCATAGTGCGACCGACATCGGTACTCTTACTTTTCAGAGGGATTCTGGTTCTCTTTTCACATTAAAAGATGTCATATATGTTCTGGGTCTAAAGAAGAATTTGGTTTCAATCGCTATGTTGGAGGACCGTGGAGGACCATGGCTAAGATGTGATATTTAACAAATGAAAGGCTTTCCTTCATCACATAGCCTCAAGACAAGTGAAGCAGATCAGGGTTCGAGTGAATAACCTCTGCAAATTGGATGTAGAAGACTGTGTTGCTTTGAGCAAAAAAGCAGATAAGGTGCATAGAGTCGAGACATCAATGAGTTGTGGCATAGATGATTGGGTCACTTGCACCACGGAGCTTCGAAGATCATGCAACATATTTCTACAAGACTTCCCAAGGGTGTAGTAGAGAAGAGAGATACATGCAAAGGGTGTACACTGGGGAAGTACACCAAAGCCACCTTTGATGAGAAGGACAGTTCAGCGCAAGCGATCCTTGAAAGATTTCACTCATATGCGTGTGGACTCTTCTCAATAGAATCCATGAACAAACACAGGTATTATGTAATGTTTGTAGATGATTTCTCTCGCAAGTGATGGATTTTATTCATGTAGAAGAAAGATCAGGCATTCACTAAATTTTGTGAATTTAAAAGCACTTGTTGAGAAAGAAACTGGCAGGAAAGCGAAGTCTCTCGAGAGCGATAATGGTGGAGAATACATATCGAATAGATTCAAAAACTTTTGTGCATCATAAGGCATTCGACGGGAGTTAATAGCACCCCATAACCCACAACATAATGGGGTGGCTGAAAGGAAGAACATAAGCATGTGGGAGTTGCACGGGCGATGTTACATGATCAAGACCTACCGTTGAACTTATGGGATGAAGCATGCAACACAACTGTATATGTAGAACAAGTGTCCTCGTCGAATTCTCAGGATGAGTACAACATAAGAAGTTTTTTCAAGTAAGAACCCAGATATGGCACACTTCAAAATCTTTGGTTCATCAATTTATTGTCATGTTACCAAGGATGCAAGGAAAATGTTAGAATCAATAATTGAGTTGGGCCTATTTGTGGGGTACACTGATACACCTCACATCTATTGGGTGTACCTGTCATCTCATAGGATGACAGTGGTTCGTAGATATGTGAAGTTCAATGAAGAGAAGGCCATGAGATGTTCCCCTGAGAGGGAGCTTCAGTTACATGCAGATGAGAATATTTTAGCTCCAAAGGAAGAACCTGAAGATGACGTGGAGCAGCCACATGTAGAGGAGCAGGGAGTGGAAGCACCCACTCATGCAGAGACTTCCAGAGATGGAAGGAAGCGCACTAGAGAAACTGACATATTGATACATGATGCTAGAGAGAAGGTGAGAGCACCCACATCACAACACAGACAAAGGAGGTCACCAAATTTGTACATTGGCTACATGGCTCTGATGAGTAAGAGTGTAGATATTTACCCATCCTCATTCGAGGAAGAAGTGCAGCGACCAATATGGGTTGATGCCATTGTAGAGGAGTATGACTCCATTATTAGAAACGATGTTTTGGAAGTGGTCCCAAGACTAGTTGACAAGTTAGTGGTGAGTTCCAACTGGCTTTACAAGGTTAAGCCAGCCAAACTTTATTGTAAGGCAACTAAACATGTGTTGAGATACCTTAGACACACCTCTCAGTTTGGTCTTTGGTACATACAGACAAAGGGAGTGAAGCTACAAGGCTTCCCAGATGCAGATTGGGCAGGGAGTCCATCTGACAGGAAGAGAACATCAGGGGGAATCTTCAGTATTGGGTCAACAACAATTTCTTGGTACAACAGGAAGCAGAGATCAGTTGCACTCAGTTTGGAAAAAGCAGAGTACATGGTTCTTACTCAAGCAACTTGTGAGGCTATCTAGATGAGGAAGATCCTTGTTGGGTTATTTGGTCAACAGATGGATCCTACAATGATTTACTGTGATAACCAGAGTTGTATCAAACTCTCTGAGAATCCAGTTTTTTATGATCGGTCCAAGCATATCGACATACGGTATCACCATCTACGAGATTGTGTGCAAAGGAGAATCATGTTGCTAGAGTAAATTCCTATAGAGGAGTGGGGTGCAAACATATTGAATAAGGCACTGTCAAGAGGGAAATTCAAGTTCCATAGAGGCAGAATCAGGGTAGCAGATAATCCCTTTCCTCTTGAGAGGTAGTGTTGAAAATGCAATAATAAAATCCTAATTTTATTTTGTCCTTGAATTAAATTAGGAATAAAATTGCAATTCCACGTCACAAGACAACTTGTATGAGTTAATTAAGTTAAATTTACTAGGTTGTCTTAGCTAATTCGAGTTCAGGGTCTAACTTGAGTCATGTAGAGTGTCTCCTATTTTATAGCATCCCTGGTTGAGTTTATTTTGAGTTGTAATTTATTAATTCAGTTTATCTAAGTTAAAGTCAGTTCAACTAGTTCCAATTGATGGAGGAACTAGTAGGAGGTCAGACAGTATGGTGTTGTTTCATGTGGTCAACGAATTAATTGATTATTCACTCATAAATAGCTCATGCATGTTAGATCTGAGAGTTACCCAGTTGATATTGGAGTTCAGGGACAATGTTCTATCAGTTGTATAATCATTTGAATTGTATAGGTGGTGCATGCAGCTAGAGGAAGGCCTATAGGATTACACAATCCAGGATGTGGATTTCCCTAATTAATAGGGGGCTAATTACCAAGGAAACTATTGAGCCCTGAAACTACATCTCTCCTACACATTTTCTTAGACTTTTTCCCCTAACCAGTACCTCATAAGCTATCAAAGATCATTGCATATTGATTCTAAAAGAGCATTTAAGTGGTTTTCTAACTATGTTTTTGTGTTTGCTATTTGAATTAGATTTTTCTCATTCGCTGTGGAATGCAGCCACTTTCCGCAGCTGTTTTTGTTAAACTCTAGGTTGCAGGTGTCATCAAGCAAAACAAGGCACGTGGGCAGTTCAGGAATGATCTGAACATCAATCAGGTCCTATTGGTTTAGCCGGATTAATTAAGGAAATCCGTGGTCAACGGTGGTCAAACGAAGGAGTCCTACATCAACAGTTCTCTGTTTTTCAACACGTGAAGGGTCCGAGGCCGTTCCTAGATCCTTGGGGTCATGTTGACAGCTGTAGAATGCCTCCACGACGTAGATCCAACAACCACCTTTTCATAAATTGAATGATCTCGGCAACCATCATGCTAAACTCATGGACGTTGTCTCTTTACATGTCCTCTGTTGAAGTTGTTTCATAGTAAAACAATTATGTAATTTTCCCTATAAATAACGCGTTTGCAAACGCATAGAGTTAGTTAGGTTTTGCTGTCGTTTTGCTGTTAGTCTTTGTACTGTGCCGTGAACTGGTCCTACTGTTGTAACGAGAGGATTCTTCCTCTGTTTTGCAATATAATCAGACTCTGTTTTATATGACTGTGTGAGCGTAATTCTAGGCTAATAGCGTGTTGACCAAGGCTATGCAGAGGGCCCCTGTTGGCTGAGATTTCATTTCCTTATTTTTGTAAATTTTTTATGTGTCGTTTCCTTATTTCCATTACACATATTTCATAGTTATCCACCTGTGTGTATTTCATTTGTTATGATATTAACATTTCATTCCTGTACATGATTTTTCAAGCTTTGTATATTGTTGCTAACATTGATCAGTGTGTGTGTGTTTCAGGATAGAATAGGCCCGGGCATTTTCATACAATTTTTACAATAACTAGTGACATGAGATTAGCCTCTCTGCTGACTTTGCTTTTCTTAGCTTTTCAATTTCAGTTATGCTTTGATTTCAGTTTTTTTTTTGTCGGTTAGTTTAGATATCAAATCCCTCATATCATTGACGTTATCTCCAGAGCCATAGCTTAGACTACTTAGCGAGCTATCGAACTATGAATGATGTGGTTTGATTTTAGCTTTATTTTTCTGCAATTAGATATCAAATTCCTCATATCATTGACGTTATCTCCAGAACCATAGCTTAGACTACTTGGCGAGCTATCGGACTATGAATAATGTAATTTGATTTTAGCTTTATTTTTCTACAATTAGATATCAAATGCATCGTATCATTGACGTTATTTCCATAGCGATAGCTTAGACTACTTGGCGAGCTATCAGGGTATGAATGAAGTGAATTGATTTTACTTTTATTAGTTTGCAGTTTTTGATTTGTTGAGTGTAGTAGCTTAACTTATTTTTCTTTCTGTATTGAGATAAGCAGCTGAGATAATGATTTCATGATCAGTAGTTCATTATTTGTTTGATTTGAATAGCAGCACATTTTCATTTTTGTTCAAGTATTAATTTCATCACTAGTATGTTTTAAGACCTTCTGAAGTGTTAAGTTATGGAAATCATTATAGAGGACATAATTGCCTTAAAATCTATACCCAAACTTGCCTTCTAAAGTATTCTTAAAACTTAGGAATAGGATTATCATTTGCATTAGGAGACAAACCAAGATAAAACCCCCAAAAACAAGATGAAATTGATAAAAAGTAAGAAAGAGTTTGTCTTGCACATATAGTGCGCCACACTTCATCAGTTTACGAATCCCAGATTGATAATTAATGTAGCAATTTAGGATACACTAAATTGACTAAACCTTTTTGCGTCGTTGCCGGGGAAGTGTAACTAGGTAGCCAATCTCTTACACAAAAAAAAGAGAAGGGAAAAATTGATAACTTCTTGAAGTATGCTCTCCTCTTGCACCTAGTGTGATCTGGAGGATCAGAAAAGAGAGTTATTAGTTCAATAATTTATTGATTATGCTCTCCTCTTGCACCTAGTGTGTTCTGGAGGATCAGAAAGAGAATTATTAGCCTGACTTGAACGAAAAATAAAAAATAATAAAAAATGACATGCATAGAGCAAGAGATTCTAGGGGAAGGTTTATAGCTAGGGACAAGAGTTCGATTTTCACAACTCCAGCTACTTCAAGGCATAGACAAGATTCATCTCCATCTACTCCCAGCCTTAGGATTCCTAGAATTCAAAGAGCAGCAACTAAATTAGAGGATTCTCCCACACTATCTACTAAATCTGATCTAGGAGAAGAACATTTCTTCACTTCTACAGGGGAACATATTGTAATCAAAGAATTAGAATCACCTGAAGAAGAGGGAAAGGGAGAAACTCTCTCCTCCACCCTTGATAGAAGAACTAGAAGACTCTGAGGAAACTATCATGACAGAGGAAGTAGTAGATGGATTTGGAGGAGGGGGTAGAGGTTGAGGAAGAGGAAATAATGGAGGCAACAATGGTGGAGGTAGAGGTAATAATGGAGGAAATAGGGAAGGAGATAACTCATTTGGATTCCCTATAGTTGATGAGGAAACCCATGAAACAATAAAAAAACATCTCACCATCTATTCTCCCAAACTTTTAAGGGTTGCGAAGTGAGGATCCTGAAACATTTCTGTTTGAGTTTGAAGTCTTGTGCCGAACCTATGACTACATGGAATACTCTCAAAAACTCAAACTTTTTCCTTCAACATTGAAGGGAGCTGCTTTGAAATGGTTCATGGGGTTACTCACCCAATCTATTAGGACTTGGAATGATATGAAACAAACATTTTTGGATAGATACCTAGACTATTGCATGCCCACCAATCATAAACATGAGGTATTTAAAATGATGCAAAAAGAAGATGAAAACTTGGAGGATTTACTTGAAAGATTTCAATACAACTTAAAGAGAGCAAAACTGAGTAATTTAGACGAGGAAACCTTGAAATTCCTTTTATTGAAAGCCATTAGAGATGAATGGATAGATATTTTAAACATGATGGGGAAGGAGATATTTCTCAACTTCCACTTCGTGACATAGCAGAACTATGTGTCCATCTCTCGAGGGGAAATGCTTGATGAATTCAAAACTGATATTCTAGGGAGCCTTAGTGAACAACTAGACACCCTTAAAATACAAAACAAGTAGAAAACAGAAGCTGATGCCTTGGCCATCTTTTGTCCAAAATGTAGGAAGAAACATGTTATAAGGGAATTCCCCTTGCATGCAAAAGTTGTAGAAACATGTATGATTTGCTCAGAAAGTCATGAGACCAAGCATTGTCCTTCAATCCCTGGGCTCAAAGCTGTCTTTCAAGAAGATCCAAATTCAGTAGAGTCCCTTTGTTTTGTTTCAAGAAGACCTTGGCAGGGGCAACAAAATCAAGGATTTAACAACCCTATGAACTTTCAGCCCCCGCCAAATTGGAATTATTGGCAACAACCTTGGCCCCAACCTCAAAATCCATATCAATCATGGGCACAAGGGATGCAAAATCCTTATGGGAGATTTGCTCAATTTTATCAATATCTTCCATCTTTTCAAAATCAACAAAATCCACAACTTCCAAATCAAAACCCACAACTTTCATTGCCATTTCCACAACAACAACCTTCTCAACAAAATCCAAATCCTCAACTCTTGCTTCCATTTCGACAAAAGACAAATAGACTACCAGCTCAGCCATTGCCAAATCCTAACAATGAAAATCCTCAGAATGCTTACATGGTAGAAGGACAACAATTTCCTACTTATATGATTGTTCCTCTTAATGATGTTCAATTCAGATCTGGTAGAGTTTTAGAAAAACCTTCTATAGATGTTGAAGAGCAAGGTACTTCTGAGGAGGATTCTCTTAAAGTCAGTAAAGGTTCCGAGGAAGCATTTCTTCAAAACCCAATCATTCAAAAAGAAAAGGAAAAAGAGTCAACCCCCACAACTCCTATAGTTGAGCAACCTGCATCTTCATCCATGCCTCCTTTCCCTAAAAGATTACAAATTGATAAAGGGGTGGAAAATCAAATCTTGTTGCCTGACTATGATTTCCTAGATGAATTAAAGAATGTTTGTATCAAGGTTCCCTTGCTATAAGCCATTAGAGAGATTCTTATTCTAGCAAAAACAATAAAGGAGTTGAGTCTTAAAAGACCAGGAAGGAAACCAAGAGATACAAGAAGAATCCACCTTGTAGGAAAAATTGCAGATATCATGATGGGAAAAATTACCATGCAGAAGTATGTGGATCCAAGTAGTCCAATTGTCAAGACACATATAAATGGGATAGAAATTCCAAATACTTTGATTGAATTAGGGGCTGCTATCAACATTATGAGTAGACAGACTATGGAACAGCTTAAACTTCCCAATCTTCTTTTTACACCCACCTTACTGCAACTTGCAGACAGATCAATAATCAAACCAGATGGTGTACTAGAAGATATTTCAGTCTCCTTAGATTCTTGGGAATATCCAGTAGATTTCATGATTTTGACTCCCAAGAGTAATTTAGGAGGGCACCCACTCATCTTAGGAAGACCTTGGCTAGCCACAGCTGATGCTTTCATTAGTTGTAGATCTGGGGATATGTACATTTATGATGGTAGTTCGACAAAGAAATTCAATTTGTATCCTCCAGCAAAAGCAATTACAGAAGTAGGAGACAATGAATGGGTCGATGATGAGGACAATATACAACCTGCCTTTACCATTTCTGAAATTAGTGAAGATAGTCAAATTCTGAACACATTAGAAAATTTTGAAACATCTTCAGAATGTGACCACACACAATTTCAGTTAGATTCTGACATTGAGTATTTATCATCAAGACAAATGTCTCTTTACTCTGTAGAAGAGTTCGGTAGTTCTACCATTGAGATTTCTCCAGGTAAAACATTGAATATCAACAAAAATTTGGAAAAGTCACAACAGGAAGAGCTAACCAAAATCTTTCAAAAACATTCTACTGCATTTGCATGGGAGTATACTGATATGAAAGGTCTTGACCCTAAGACTTGCATCCATCGTATCTATATCGAGGAAAGCAGTAGACCAATCAGACAACCTCAGAGAAGGATGAATCCAAATCTTAGGGAGATAGTGAAAGAAGAGCTCCAAAAACTACTCAGTGTAAACTTCATTTATCCAATTTCAGATAGCTGATGGGTTTCTCCTTTGGTTATAGTACCTGAAAAGAATGGTAATTGGAGGGTATGCATTGATTACAGGGAATTGAATAAAGTAACTTTGAAGGATCACTTTCCTTTGCCCTTTATCAATCAAGTATTAGATACATTAGCAGGCAAAAAGTACTTTTCATTTCTGGATGGTTTTAGTGGGTATAATCAAATTCAGGTAGCACCTGAAGATCAGGATAAGACCACATTTACTTGTCCATGGGGAACTTTTGCTTATCAAGTGCTTCCTTTTGGATTATGTAATGCACCCGCAACATTCCAAAGAGCAGTACTAGGAATTTTTTTCAGGGGATGGGATTAAAGTTGATAAATCAAAAGTTGAAGTCACCTCCAAGTTACCTATTCCAAATTGTTAAAAAGATGTTAGAAGTTTTCTAGGATTTACTGGATACTATAGAAGATTTACAGAAAACTTCACCAAAATAGCATCTCAACTCTTCAAACTGCTTACAAAAGACTGTGAATTCAAATGGGATCTTGATTGCCAATCAGCATTTGAAACTTTGAAAACAAGAATATCTGAAACGCCTATCTTGAGAGGACCAAATTGGAAACTTCCTTTCCATATTTCTACAGATGCTTCAGATATAGCTCTAGGAGTTGTGTTGGGACAAAAAGATTTAGTTCCTTATGCCATTTACTATACCAGTAAAAATTTAACTCCCACTGAGTTGAACTATACTGTGACTTGAAAAGAGTTCTTAGCTATTGTACATACAATCAATAAATTCAGACATTATATAACAACCTATGAAACTTTTATTCATACTGATCATTTTGCAATTAGATATCTAATGAACAAACCCATTACTAATGGCAGAGTTACAAGGTGGCTCTTACTTTTACAGGAATTCAATATTACTCTGTTAGATAGACCAGGGAAACAAAACACAGTAGCTGATTTCTTGTCTAGGATTCAGAATACTAAAGAAGATTCTCCTATAGAGGACAAATTTCCTGATGAATATTTATTTGCAGTAACTACTAAGACGCCTTGGTATGCAGATATAGCTAACTATTTGGTTACAGGGAAACTACCTCCACATTTATTTCTTGGAGAAAGAAGAAAGATTATTCAGGAGAGTTCAAAATATCCATGGATTTCTAACGAATTGTTTAAAACAGGGCCAGACTTTGTGATCAGAAGATGTGTTAGGGAAGATGAAATGCCTGATATTCTCAAAGCATGCCATGATGAACCATGCGGCGGACACTTTGCTGACAAAAGGACCGTCTATAAAATCCTCTCTTTAGGATATTATTGGCCATCCCTCTTCAAAGATGCAAAATAATATGTCAAAAGGTGTGACAGCTGCCAAAGAGTAGGGAAACCTACCCTTTCAAATGAAATGCCATTGCAGCCATAGGTACTCATCGAACCCTTTAAAAAATGGGTTTTAGACTTCATTGGACCTATTAACCCACCATCTAAACAAAGAAAGTATATATTGGTATGTACTGATTATGTCACTAAATGGGTAGAAGCCAAAGCATTATTTTCTGCTGCTGAGCATTCAGTTATTAGTTTTCTTTATGAGGATATTTTTACTCGCTTTGGTGTTCCAAGAAAATTGTGACAGATCAAGGAGGTTAATTCACATCCAACCTGGTGGAGAAGCTGATGTAAGAATACAAAGTCAAGCACAGAAAATCTACTCCTTACCATCCGCAAGGAAATGTTCAAGTGGAGTCTACAAACAAAGTTCTTGAAGGTATCATTACCAAGACTGTTCATCTACACAAGAAGAGATTGGGCAGAAAAGCTTCCTGAAGCCTTATGGGCCTACAGAACCACATGGAGGAATACAACAGGACATTCTCCCTATGAACTTGTTTATGGGAAAGAAGTCCTGCTCCCCATTTAGTTCCAAGTTAAAACTTTCAAGATGGCAGTTCAGTTGGGAATGGATCTATCAGAAGCCCAAAAGCATAGAATGGAGCAGTTGAATGAACTAGATGAGATCAGACAAAAAAACAATCCTAAGAACTAATCTAGTTCAATATCAAAGAGCTAAGTGGCATGACAAATACATCAAAGAGAAAAAGTTTCAAGAAGGAGATTGGGCATTGCTATTTGATTGCAAGTTCAAAGATTTCAAAGATTAATTTCAGACTCATTGGCTTGGGCCAGATTTTGGGGACAACCCAAGAAAGACTACACCTGAGATAGATCCAAACCAGCAGGAAATGTATGACTATATCGAGTCGTTGGAGAAGACTGCCACAGATCCAGGCACTTCATCTACCTTGCCTAATGCAGCACAGGAAGCTCTAATCCAATCGCTAAAACAAGAAGTTTTTGAACTGGAGGTCCTAAATAGACACATCAAAAGAGAAAATGAAACATTGAAGGAACAAAGCAGGTTGGATAAAATTATTCACGGCAACACCATGTTGCATCTTGGGCTGGGCAGAAGAAGAATAGGAAATTGAAGAAAAAGAGCAGGAGGTTGAGCAGAGCTCTTATCAACCTGAAATTCAGGTGCCTAATGAGAAAGCTTAGGATGACAGTGGTACCCAGAAAGAAGAGAAGAAGGTTGGATGTGTTAGCAGAGGTCTCAGAACACATGAACTGAGGGGAGGATGGTCAAAGTTTTGGTTGCATGGGGACATGCAACACCTTCACAGTGGAGGTATGTTGAGCCCTGAAACTACATCTCTCCTACACATTTTCCTAGACTTTTTCCCCTCACCAGTACCTCATAAGCTATCAAAGATCATTGCATATTGATTCTAAAAGAGCATTTAAGTGGTTTTCTAACTATGGTTTTGTGTTTGCTATTTGAATTAGAGTTTGCTCATTAGCTGCGGAATGCAGCCACTTTCCGCAGCTGATTCAACTTTCTGCAATTGTTTTTGTTAAACTCTAGGTTGCAGGTGTCATCAAGCAAAAAAAGGCACGTGGGCAGTTCATGAATGATCTGAACATCGATTAGGTCCTATTAGTTTAGCCGGATTCATTAAGAAAAGCAGTGGTCAACGGTGGTCAAATGAAGGAGTCCTATGGCAACAGGTCTCTGTTTTTCAACACGTGAAGGGTCCGAGGCCGTTCCTAGATCCCTGGGGTCATGTTGACAGCTGTAGATTGCCTCCACGACGTAGATCCAACAACCATCTTTTGATAGATTGAATGATCTCGGCAACCATCATGCTAAACTCATGGGTGTTGTCTTTTTACGTGTCCTCTGTTGAAGTTGTTTCATAATAAAACAGTTATGTAATTTTCCCTATAAATAACGCGTTTGCAAACACATAGAGTTAGTTAGTTTTTGTTGTCGTTTTGTTGTTAGTCTTTGTACTATGCCGTGAACTGGTCCTGTTGTTGTAACGAGAGGATTCTTCCTCTGTTTTGCAATATAATCGGACTCTGTTATATATGACTGTGTGAGCGTAATTCTAGGCTGATAGCTTGTTGACCAAGGCTGTGCAGAGGGCCCCTGCTGGCTGAGGTTTCGTTTCCTTATTTCTGTAAAGTTTTTATGTGTCGTTTCCTTATTTCCATTGCACATATTTCATAGTTATCCACCTGTGTATATTTCATTTGTTATGATATTAACATTTCATTCTTGTACATGATTTTTCAAGCTTTGTATATTGTTGCTAACACTGATCAATGTGTGTGTGTTTCAGGATAGAATAGGCCCGGGCATTTTCATACAATTTTTACAATAACTAGTGACATGAGATTAGCCTCTCTGCTGACTTTGTTTTTCTTAGCTTTTCAATTTCAGTTATGCTTTGATTTCAGTTTGTTTTTTTTGTTTTTTTTATTTTTCAGTTAGTTTAGATATCAAATCCATCATATCATTGATGTTTCTCCAGAGCCATAGCTTAGACTACTTGACGAGCTATCAGACTATGAATGATGTGATTTGATTTTAGCTTTACTTTTCTGCAATTAGATATCAAATTCCTCATATCATTGACGTTATCTCTAGAGCCATAGCTTCGACTACTTGGCGAGCTATCGAACTATGAATGAAGTGAATTGATTTTACTTTTATTAGTTTGCAATTTTTGATTTGTTGAGTGCAGTAGCTTAACTCATTTTTCTTTCTGTATTTAGAATGGCAGCAGAGATAATGATTTCATGATTAGTAGTTCATTATTTGTTTGATTTGAATAGCAACACATTTTAATTTTTGTTCAAGTATTAATTTCATCACTAGTATGTTTTAAGACCTTCTGAAATGTTAAGTTATGGAAATCATTATAGAGGACATAATTGCCTTAAAATCTATACCCAAACTTGCCTTCGAAAGTATTCTTAAAACTTAGGAATAGGATTATCATTTGCATTATGAGACAAACCAAGATAAAACCCCCAAAAACAAGATAAAATTGATAAAAAGTAAGAAAGAGGCTGTCTTGCACATATAGTGCGCCGCACTTCATCAGTTTACAAATCCTGGATTGATAATTAATGTAGCGATTTAGGACACACTAAATTGACTAAACAGAGACAACACAAGAAAATAAGGAATTGGGCAAGCAAAAAATGGTTAAGTATTGGCCAAGGCTTGTCTAGGAAGTAATGGAAAAGATAGAGATAGTGCAGAGGTTGCTCAGGATTGAGAAAATCATTGTAATCTTCTCATATTTTATAAATAATGCAATCTACAGATAGTAGGGGTTTTAAGTTGTGGCTTTCTCCAGGAAATCATTGTGTAATGCGTTGACTTAATTCTTTCTCTTGTATGCTTCGTGATTTCGCGATTGTTTAATTGTTTCTGTTGATGAGTATAGTAGATTCAAGTCTATTGTTTTAATAAATTACAAATAATAGTTTGAATTTGCAAGGAATTTCTACAGATAATGAATTTGTCCAACCTTTCTTCGATATTGCCTAATCCTATTCGTCTATTGCTCCACATGAATATGTCATTCTTTCATTTGACATTTGTAATGTTGTGATCAATCATAATAGTTTCTAGCTTGTCTCTACTTGGATGACAGAGGTACAAACCACCTTTTTTTTTCAATGGTCATAACAAGGTTGAAGTCATCGCCTGGTGTAACAAAATGGCCACCATATGCTTTTATCTTGGTTGTTAGAGAGTTCCAACATTGCTCTTTGTCTCTATAGTGCACAAGGGTGTAGATGTTGTAGATTGTGTA
Source organism: Pinus taeda (assembly GCA_000404065.3). Classification (NCBI taxonomy): domain Eukaryota; kingdom Viridiplantae; phylum Streptophyta; class Pinopsida; order Pinales; family Pinaceae; genus Pinus; species Pinus taeda. The sequence goes on along the minus strand of APFE030030555.1, from coordinate 8,998 downwards.
AGTTTTTCCACTTACTTTCCTATGAAAATCTATCTTGATCCAGTGTTGATCTCTGTGGATATTTTGGATGTCCATAATTGTGTGACTCCACACAATGCATATTCCTCCTACTGCACCTTGAGCGTTGATTATTACCTCTTTGAAATAATTGGAAATTTTCTTGATTATGGATGTCATTTATTCCTTGCTTGCTTTGTCTCTTGGATTAATAGGACTATGGGATTCCTGATCTTATCATTTATTTTATTCCATTTATTTTTGTAACATTCCCAAGGCCTATGCAATTCCAAGAGACTTGATTCATTATTTACCTTACAAAGGGGTCGCAGAGCCCTTGACTCTCCTTGATTGGTTTTGAGGTTATTTTGATGCTTTCCCTTTCCCTGAGAATGAGTCCATTGGCTAAAATTCCAAAGGTATTAGAGGAGTTGGGCATCGAGTCCCTAGATTGAGGCAAGGGGTTGGCATTTGAAGAAGAAGGTGAAAAGGATGCACGGTGAGGGTGTGAAGGCTCGAGTTGTTTTGAATATTTGTTGGGGTTGTTATTTTTACGTCTGATTGTTTCCCATTGTTCATCTCAAGCCTCTTAAGATTGAGATGCATAATGTTTTGGACATTTATTGGTGAAGTGTCCATCTTCATGACATACTTTGCATTTGAAGGGTAGTTGTTCATAGTCTAGTTATTGAATATGCATCCAGTTATCAACCCTAAGCTTCATTGCTTTAGGAAGTCCTCTTGACAGATTGACTTCTACGTAGATCTTTGCGCATGCACACATGTTCTCCTTTGGTTCACTCTGATCTATATATTTTTCGATTGCATTTCGTGTGGTTCTTATTGATTCGTCCCCTTAGGAGGGAAGGGGGAGGTGAGGGAGACAAACCTAGACTAGCACGACATTAGGGATATCAAGTTTAGGATCAAAACTTGGGGTCCATCTATTCAAGTAGAGACCCCTCGAATCAAAGGAATACAATCCATTCCCGAAGAATAAGTCTCTATCTTCCTTGGATTCGAAATAGAAGGTGAAGTATCCTCTTCTGCAAAAGCGAGCCGAGATTTTTCCTTTGATTTTTTGAGACCATTTTCACTCTATCTATTTTTGCACAACTTTTGGAGAAGGATAGAGACCAATGAATTGCTTGACCAATCCTCGCTCAGTAAGGGAGAGAGATGCCTTGCGAGGAATGGTCAGGGGTTGATCAATCTCATATATGGAGTCTAATCGTTTAACAAATCTAGAAATAGAGGGGTAATCACAGGCTGGGTTGAGATATGAAATAAGAGACAAGAATGCGATTGGAGCTGGATTAGGTGGAGGAGGGGGTTGGCCCCCTCGTAGAGGACTTTAGAGGGGTCATGGGAACCAATCCAAGCAGGATATCGGGAGAAAAGCAACTATCAAAGCTTCCTGAGAGCCAAATTGTGAAGTTTTTTAATTGTTGTAATAAAAATAAAAATAAAATAAAGATATAAAAATATTAGTTTAAAATATTAATAGATAAAATTTAAATATTTTTTTCTCGTTTAAATTTTTAAATAATAGCATTAATTTTAAATTTTAAATTATTCATCCCCTAAGGAGGGTGCTCATACGGTGGGGAAACCACCGCTAATTGAAATGAGTGTGAAGAAATTAATGAAAATAGGAAGAGTTGCATGGTTGATAGTACACTTGCAACTGTGACATAGTTTGCGTTGTGCTGGGAGAGGTTGAACGTGATGGTTGTAGATGCATGGGAGTCCAGAGAAGGACAACCCATCCTGCATGTAAACTTGAGGAGCCAATGGGTGGTAATCATGAATGAATTTGGACAAACAATGGTGTATGATGAAACTGATTCGGGGAATGTTGATAAGGAAAGGCAACCAACAATTTATATAGTTGCATGGGGGTTTCCATTTATGCAGATCTAGTGGGAAATTGTTTTCCGTTGTAAAATTACCATTTGTAGGAAAGGAAAGTTTAGGAATTAGGTGAACCAATGCTAGTTGGTGGATGCAGCTAGATTTACATGTAGAGTTGGTAGTTGTTCTCAGCTGGTATCTAGTCAGCCTAGGACATGCCACTTTGGGTGCACTGCAACTGTAAAGAGGGAGTCACAAGTTCACATTTTTCTTCCTTTCCATCTTGAACTTCTCCTCGGTCACAGATGTGATGATATTAGTGTTTTATAGGAATTTCTATTTCATACAATTTTGGTTTTATTTTCCCTCTTTAGGCTTGCTATTCTTGGTGGGGATTTATTATATGGGATTTTGAGTTGGTTTTTAAGCCTCAGTGTAGTCTTCATTTCCACATGGCCTCCCCTTTTGGACTCTTATATTCTTAGTTTTTCTTCTCGTGTTTACCTTTATTTTCCATGGTCCCTTCGTTTGGTTTCCCTCCCATTCGACCTTGACTCCCACCCCTCTCTATGTCATTTTGTTTCTACTTTCCAGTCTCGTGTCTCTTGTCCCATGGTGGTTTTTGATAATTGGTATGGTCTCATGGCTAGGTGTTGCTTTTCAATCTCCCATTATGAAGGGAGAAGAGGTCGACTAGGTCCCTCTTTCTTTGGTATACAAGGTTATGTTGACAATACAATTTAAAATTATTATAATAATATATTACAAATTCAATTCCTCAGTTATTTATCACTTATTAAAATAAAAATAAAGAAAATAGTGCCCCATCTTACAACTACTCAAACGATATATATATATATATATAGAGAGAGAGAGAGAGAGAGAGTTTGTATTAATAAAAAATTGCGTTGGGAATATGCAACAAGTACATCAAAGTGACTCCTACAAAGAAGATTTCTTCCACGAATCTAAAAAGAAAGGAGCTAAAACTCATAATTCACCCAAAAAAAGAAGAGGGGCAAAGATCCAATACTAAACCACCTAAAGCTTGCACCTGCCGTTTCTTGAGAACATGAGTAGATTCTTACAAATTTCTTGCACATGATGATGCAAAAACAAAACATTTTTAAGATTTGAGAGAAATTGACTCATTGTTAGACCCACGGGAGGCAAGAGAGTTCTCGACACCAAATTTCAGGGCTTTCTTGTTTTAATTTTTCCAAATTCTACTTAAAGGAGGGGAAGAACACATATTATTTTTTAACACATCTGAGTAGGAAGGAGAAGAAGAGTGGGGTTTGATTTCCTCCTCATCCTCTGTTGCAACTTCTTCTTCTTTCTTTTCTGTAAGAGGGATTTTGTCAGTATCGTTGGATGCAAATTTTTCCTCAACAAATGAATTAATATTCTTTGGAGACACTTAATCTAGGAATGATTTATCAACTTGGGCCTCATCACCCATACTTTGTACCATTCAAAACTTCAAAACTTCATATCTATTATTGGTGGGAGGACGCTGATGAGATTCATGCTTGCTAGCATGTTTCCTCTTAGTTAATTGCTTTTTGTGTTTTCTTGTTACTAGTTTGAATGCTCCTTTCTCATCATTACTACGAGAAGACAATAAATGATTAGAAGAATGATGATAAGTTGGAGCCTTAGGACAACTTTTTGCAAAGCTCCCATACTCATGGCAAGAATTACATTTAAAGGGAACTTATTCATAATCTAGGGCTTTGGAGATGGTACCAACTATCCAAGTTAAGTTGAATAACCTTGGGAAGGCCTTTTGAAAAACCCAACGTAAATGATGGCATAAGAGAAGATATTCTCCTTATCTACACCAGTATAAATAAATCAGCCCAATTTATATCCTATAGTGATATGAATTGGATCATTATATTGTTTTTCATACATATCGATGCATTCATAGTGGAAAAGAGTGGAGTAATCAACTCACATGACCATTTTTACTCGCGGGACTGAGTTTGGAAAAACGGGGTTTGAAACATTCTAGGAGCATTTTGAGGCATCAAACAATGTTTTTTTGGGGGTAAAACTTTCTTGCTTTAGCACAACGTTTTTTCATGTTATTCTACACACAAAGATATTTCCTACAATGAAAGAAGTGCATCAATCAAAGTTTGTATGCAAAAGTTATGCCACTTAGAAGTTGACCTTCCTATTTTCACACATATAGTTCAAGAGGATGCCACATCAGCCTCCATTATTCATGGAAAAGGGGCTAGCCACATGTTTTTGATGTAAAAGACTCTAAAAGAGTCTATATTGTAACTCTAGTTAAGAGTTAATGTAGTCAAACTTAACCACTAGTAGGCTATTGGGTTGCGTTATAACCGAGTCACTAGGAGGAAGAAACATTCCATTCTTTCGAGAGCATTTTGTTCCATAGTTGAGCAAAGATAGCCAAGAGAGATAGGAGATAGAGCAAACATAGATGATTTGTGCACTGTAGTAGCCCACATACCACATGCATTATTTCTTTGTACCTGCAACCTTATTTTCTAGACAAAGAAAGAGAGCGAAGCGACCTCACCTTCCAGCTGGGTTTTCTCTCGAAAGGGTTTCCCATAGCATATCCCATGTCTTATGTGTGTGTGTGCGTGAACCTATTTTGTCGTTCTTTACTTTTCTGCGTAATTTCCATTTGCATGCAGGTACTAGTTACAATGAAATTTACATATCTATAAGTTTAATAAAACTCTAATAGTGTAAAATTTCATAATTTTAATATATTATTATCGAATTTGCTATAATGAATTGTCTAGTGGAATATCCGTGACAGTTCACAAATCATATAGCCTTGAAAATACCTTCACCCTAGCAAAGAAGGGGAATATATGACAATCTAATCCACGCAGGTGTAGAAGAAATTTCCATCATGGGGTTGAAATCTAGAGATCAATGGGTGATAAACATTCCTATAGTGTCCATGAAAAAATATCAATATTTGTATATTTGATCTCTATCCTCCTTGTTTTAAAAAAGAAAAGTATAATAACTACTTCCATGATAGAAAATACCAACAAGCTCCTGATTTACCCAATTAGTAGAGACCCATTCTAAAACATAATTATAGTTAGGGCAAGGGCCAATATACTTACCAATTAATCATGTTTCCTTCAATGTAGTCACATTATTCTTCTCAGAGGAGAAAGTTCCCAAATCAAGGGAGAGAATTGATTCATCCTTTTCAACAAATCTGCTTTGGAGACCCATTGAACAAGCAATGGTCTTAGTCACTCAAGATTTGGAGAAACAACACTAGATCGTAGTCCGACAACATGAAAGACCCCAATAAGTTGGGAACACATGGAACAAGAAAATAATTACCGAGATAATAGTAAATTGAGCCAACTGCAAATCAAGACAAACCCTGATTTAATGGAAAAAATCCAAAGCTATCATGAAAATTGAAAAAATCTGCACCCAACCACAAATGAAACCCTGATCTACAATAAAAATGATCGACATAAAGGGGATGAACAACAACCACTATAAAATCTTAGCTACTCACTTCCACGTCTTCAGTTCCATTACTTCCCTAAGATAGTTGACATGTTTATAAGAGAAAAAAATATGCTTAAATTTTATGTGAATCTAATTAAATTCTCTTTGTTAAGTGGTTCACTTTACTTTATATATATATATATATATATATATATATAAGTTAAACATCTTTGTATTGTAGAAAATGTACAAAGTTTACATGCTTTGAGGGATTTGGCTAGCCATATACAAGATTGTGTCATAAGCAAAATAGGCTAGTTGTCACAAAACTATGTTGCTTAAATTTTATGTGAATCTAATTAATATGTCTCTTTGTTACAGTGCGTTCACTTTACTTTATATATATATTATATTATTATATATATTAAGTTAGACATCTTTGCATTGTAGAAAATGTACAAAGTTTGCATGCTTTGAGGGATTTGGCTAGCCATATACAAGATTGTGTCATAAGCAAAATAGGCTAGTTGTCACAAAATTGTGGCAGGGAGGACTATATGCCATTGTGAGGGAAATTAGATGACCACTTGTATAATTTATATCATAAAAAAAACAATAGAAGGGAAAAAGCCTCAAAATGATCTTAGTCGCAATGGAAGCCTAAGCAATGCCAAGTGCTACTTCCTGGGGTTATCCTTGCGATGCTTGAGCTAAGGAGTATCTTCCCATTCCATAGGCATTGGTCTGTAGTAGTCCTCATCATCGGTGGACGGTGCTCAGTTGGTGGAGGTTGCCCAACTAGAAGATGACGCATTATAGGCAATGAGTGCCTAACTGATGGTTGGTGCATTGTAGGCAGAGGATGGATGATGCCGCTTGGGACACTTGTATGAGCTTCCTTACTACCAGATGTTCCAGGATCCGCAAGAATGTTCTCCATGGTACTGCGTTGTTGTCGAGGCCTAGATGAGGATTGGCCCTAAGTGTGAAGCATATGCTGCCTATAGGGCCTCGTATCTTGCGAGGTAGAATCCATAGGGCTATGTGAAGAGGAGTTGTTTGCAAACAAGGAAGTATGCTAGAGTTGAAGCACCAGCTTGGGCACGTTGAATGTGAAAAGTATAGGTCCCAAACACATCCCTCTAATACCATAGTAGCATCTTATTGGTCTATGAGGTGGTGACCCTGTAGATTGCGAAGAGACTATACATTATCGTTGGTGATTCCCATCTCTCGGGCTTCCAGGTCTGCAATTAGGCGTCGATAACAATGGGGGATGTAATCATCAAATTGTTCAGTGCCTTAGATGTGCCAGGGAGGGAGAGGCGGCCTACCTCTACCGCTGCTTCCCTAATGAGGCCTGCCACACTCCCTCACTATAACCATTGTGAAGGGATGTTGTAAATAATGTTTCTACCTTCTGTTGCCCATGCGTTTGGCATTCTTAACATTTTGTATAGGCAAGTCATTACTGCCATTAGGTGGAGGTGTGTAACAGAACTTGATGGGCCATAAATGCTGAGTTGAGAGGAGCTTGCCACCATCGCGATCTCTCAGATTATGTACAGACAAAGGGGCATGCTTGAGGCATTGTCATTCCCTCATAGTGAATGCTTTGGACGCGTTAATCACGAGGGCGATTAATTTATCCCTCTACTGTATAGACACCCTGATTCAAAGTTTAATAAATAAAACTTAACTAATATATAAAAATCTAAAAAAAAATTAATCATTTATCAAAATAATAATGATATTTTTTAATAAATATTTTTTTTGACTAATATAGTAGCTTAAAAAATACATTGAAAAATAATAAATAAAATAACCATATCAATGAATTAGAACCAACATTATGTGTATTTAACCATTAAGTTACATTACAAAACAAGGGCCATGTGCTCACAATATCATGACTCCTCTTTTTTTTTTTGCACATTGTCACCATGTCATTTTTGCACAATATTTATTGTGCAAAAATGACATGGGCTTATGTGTGAAAATAATATTCTTATGAAATTAAAAAAAATCAAAATTATTTACAAGAATGAATAATGTATTTTTTTGATAAAGAATTGATATATAAAATGTATATATTAAAAATAAATATAAATTTTGTATTTATTATAAATATTTAAAGATTTTATTTTTGGTGCGTTGTTTCTAGAAAACTTAAGAATATAAGTAGGGTATTTATCATATCTTCCCACATGACTTTCACACATAAACAAATCTGAATTCTTTGTAAGCTCAGTGAGAAAGATGATCCTCACACAAAAACGTGTTGCTGAATCTTCTTGATATGAAGAATAAAAAAATTTATATAAATCATCCACATTATTGTCTAAATTTGCCAATACAACTATAAGACCATGTCTATATGACCATACATCATGTTCATATGATTGTAATTCTTTGTAGGGTGAGTGAGAAGGATGATCCTCATACAAAAACGTGTAGCTCAATCTTCTTGATATAAATTATAAAAACAACTATACAAACCATCCACATTATTGTATAAATTTGTCAATACAACTATAGGACCATAGATCATGTTCATATGATTGTGTTCATATAATTGTATGGAATTATAAGTGTGCAAACTATATTGATCATTGTACAACTTCTATCCCGCATTTAAAATTGCTTTTACTTAAATTACTACCAGGATTATGTCAGTGAATAACTATCCAAAATTCCAACTCCTATATTCATGATCAAGTACCACTCTTGGTAAACAAAAAAATAATAAGTTTCTCAATTTAATCATTAAATTATAAATAATGTTAACTTTTCCTCTCTTTCAGAATTATAATATAACCTAGCTCATATTAAAAGAAAATCCTACATCGGAGTTGCATCTATACAATATTATATTAGATTTTCGTATAGCGTATTTCAGTCCATTCGAAAAGTTTCATCGATGTGACTTTAATCAAATTAATACACATGTAAACTTGCGCCAGTCCATTAGGAAAAATTTATTAAGAGTTTATGGCCTCAAACGGTCATTTATTAAAAGAGAATGAAGTTGGTACTATAAACAAAAACAAACACAAATGTCAGGTACAACGAACCTCAATCAACGCACGACAATATATTTTTTTATGGACAAAAGCTTCAAAATAGTACATCACCCAAATGAACCTGTGTGTTGCAGACTTAAGCATAGATTTATTGTTTTTCCCATGGCGGTTGGAAGCTCCATAGCGAAGTTGTAGACGGTGGATGAAGAATGGAGATGACACAATGATGCCGAGCAAAATGGCGGGTTTGGCAAGCATTACGGCAACACAAAAATCGAAACTGGTTTACAAGTAATTTCAAAGCTTTTATTTATTAGTCCGTGCACTGCTGACGCCATCCGTTGGGATTTGACTCTCCGATGGTGGCGGAGTCATCACCTTCCATTCTTCTTCCTTCATTTCCTTTTCCACACCCACAAATGAAACCAAGACCAAACTAAAAAAGTAAAAAAATAAAATAAAAGGAAAACAAGTACAACACACCTAACAAATGAAGCAAAGTCCAACCACATAAATTAAAAAAAAAAAAAAAGAACAACGCAAAGCATGGCCATGCTCAAACTTAGAAAACAAAGCATGCAAACAAGAACAAAGAAAAATTGCAAATATCCCGTTACACATCATCTCTCCTGCAATATGCTCTCCTCTCCTGA
>APFE030030552.1:2146-16901 GCA_000404065.3 Pinus taeda | reverse complement strand
TTCAAGTAAATCCTCCAAATTTTCATCTTCTTTTTGTACCATCTTGAATACCTCATCCTTGTGATTGGTGGGCATACAATAGTCCAAATACCTATCCAGAAATGTTTTTTTCATATCATTCCAAGACCTAATGGATTGAGTGAGTAATCCCATGAACCATTTCAATGCTGCCCCTTTCAATGTTGAAGGGAACAGTTTGAGTTTTTGAGCGTCTTCCATATAATCATAAGTTCGACATATGACCTCAAACTCAAATAGAAATGCCTCAAGGTCCTCATTTCTTGACCCATGAAAGTTTGGGAGGACGGATGGCGAAATGTTTTTCATTGTGGCTCGGGAGTCGTCATCATCGACTATGGGAAATCCAAATGAATCATCTCCATTCCTATTTCCTCCATTGTTTCCTCTACCTCCTCCATTATTTCCTCCTCCTCCTCTACCTCTACCTCTACCTCCTCCTAGTCCAGTTTCTCTTCCTTCTGCCATGGTAGTTTCTTCAGATTCCTCAGAGTTCTCTGGTTCCTCTACTAAGGGTAAATGAGGAAGAATTTCTCCTTCTTCTTTGGGTGATTCTATTTCTTCAATTACAATTTTTCCCCTTGTGGAAGAAAAGAAAGAATCTCTTTCGGATTTAATAGGTGGTATGGGAGAGTCTACTACTGCCTCTTGGATTCCAGGAATCCTAGAGCTGGGAGTATGAGTTGGAGATGATGAAGGTGTTTCTTGCCTATTTCTTGAAGTGGATGGAGTTGTGAAAATCGAACTTCTAGCTCCAGCTAAAAATCTTCCCCTAGAATCTCTTGCTCTATGCATATCATTTTTATATTTTCTTTCAAGTTCGGGTAATAATTCTCTTTCTGATCTTCCAGGTCACTCTAGGTGCAAGAAGAGAGCATACTCAAAGAACTATTAAACCAATAACTATCTCTTTTCTGATCCTCCAGTTCACTCTAAGTGCAAGAGGAGAGCATACTTTGAGAGGTTATTAATTTTCCTTTCTTGAAACTTTCTTATTTTATCTTTTTTTTTTTTTTTTACAATTGGCTACCCAATTTTCACTTCCCCCGCAATGGCGCCAAAATGTTTGGTCAATTTAGTGTTTCTAAATTGATTTCATTAATTGTCAACCCGGGGCTCGTAAGCTGATGAAGTGAAGGTGTACTATATCTACTTAAGCAACCTCTTAGATCTTTTTGTCGTTTGGGGGTGTTGTTTATGGTCAATTTATCTTCCTAAGATGGAATGGAGATTTTATAAACAGATGAGTGATAGTGTGTGTAAGGTGATTTCTAAATGAGTGAGTGTGTGTTACTAGTGGTTTCTAACTACCTTCTAAACTTGCAAACAAAAAGCTTGAAGGAAATAACTTGAAATGAAACTGAAAGCAAAACAGAAAAACCACTTTCTAATAGCACTAATCACTACTCATGCTGCTGCAATAAAAAGATAAGAAAAACTACTTTAAAGACCAGTTATAATGTTTAACTCTTCCTAACTCTCTGCTTCCAACATATAGTATTATGTGAAACACGATTAAGAAGTAGTTAGAGATCAGTCTAAAAAGTACTCAAAGCAAGCTGTAATTTATTAGTATTCTGATCTCTTAAAGATGAACAGCTTATGATAAAGAGACCATCAATATGTTAGCATACAACTTGAGAAACTAAACTAGAAATCAGCTAGGAAAACAGAGTAAAGGCAACAACTTATGAATATGACAACGGAAAATACTATTAGAGATAAAGCAAATACACAAAGACACACAATCCCGGGCTAACACCTGCAAAAGATAGTCCTGATCAGTTTAAAGTAAATGCTGGAAATGAAATGACAGTGAAATTAAATCAAATATGTACATGTGTTAAAGAAAAGGAAAATTGCTGAATTCAAAAGAAGGAAATGGCAAAAACATAAAAGTGAATTACTGTACAAAGGCTGTTATGAACGGGGGCCCTCCATCCACAAAGCCCAAAGAAAGATCAGCTACGTAAAAGAGTCAAACAGCAGTCTTCTATTAATTCATAATGCAGAAATTACAGTCAAAAAGTGCTAAAACAGTAGCTTCAAAACAGAGTTTCTGTGCTCACTAAAAGCGTAGCAATTACATAAACAAAACAACTAAAGACTAATCCTTAAGCGTGCGCAGACGCTAGATTTTATAAGCAAGTAAACAACTGCCTATTGCGTAAAACATGAAACTGAAAATTAACTGACAGCATGCTAATTAAATGGTTCAGCAACACGTCAATAGGTCTGTGGGTGATCTGGAAGGTACGGTCGTCATGGAGGTTGAATCCAAGGTTGGATCCTGTCTCCCATGACCTGCGTAGAGTGGAGGAGTTGCCATCTGGAGTGACGTAACCTTTCAGCTTACGCAGCACCGTTTGAGCTGGCTTTGTTGACCGAAGTTGGATCCTCGTTGACCGGAGGTATGCGTGGAATTGCTGACCAAGCCAATAGCACAGGAACCTTCAACAGCTTCATTCCCACGTGCCCATGTGATTCGTTTCTCAAAATGACACGTGGAACATGGAGATCAATGAAAAGGCTGCGAAATTGTTGAATGGCTGCGGAATTGCCAGACAGCTGCGGAAACTCTGTGCATATGTCAAAAATCTAGACAAACCGTCAAACATTTAGCAAAGTCAACCAATCATGCTTAAAGACATCAAATGTAATGATCTGGGTAAGTTTATGAGGAAAATAGGGCAAAAGAAAGGGATAAGTGAGGAAACGCTATAGGTAATGATGGATAAATAGGTGCAAGTTAGAGGCTCTACACTTCCCGAGATAGTTCATGATGAGGGAGAGCCTTCACACCAGCCTGGCATTCCTAAGACCGAGCATATAAGTTCTCCATTGTATGTGACATACCAGCGAGGCCACAGGGCCTTATTTGCATCTACACGACGAGTACTATCTCCACCTGGGTTGGAAGGGGTCTCGTTGACTCCATCAGCAGAGCGAGTATTATCTGCACTTGATGTGGAAGGGGTCTTGCCTTCTTCTTCAGCACAGGTACAGATCCAGGACAAGGGAAAGAGGCCTATGCATGATGAGGGTCCTTTAGGAGGCCAAGACACTGATTTCGCGATCATTGATGTTGATGCGAGCTCTCCTAGCTCGAAGCTAAAGGAGATCATCCGGGAGCAAAAAGCTGAGAATGACTCGCTGAGAAAGAAATTACAGATGGCTCAGTGGGTGATAAACTACCTATAGTAGCGTAACAAACATCTAGAGGATGAACATACACTTTATGAGCTGCGGCAAATCCGTGAGGATCGAGAATTGGCCCGAAAGAGACCTGGTGATATGACACCGGCTGATCGAGAGTCTATGCTCATACATTTAACACTCATCTGGAAAATTGTTGGCAAAGGCCAATAGAGACAAAGACATGCTTCGTCATATGAAAAATCATTATTGGGCTCGTATGCATGTCTGCAAAGCAAAAATGAAGATTCTAAAGAGGAGGTTGAGCAGAGCACTAAAACGGTGGAAAAAGCCTGATCCACTCCAAATTTTGGCTGAGGCTTCATTGGCTGGACATAATACATGATGGAGGGTCTTTGCTCCGAATTTGAGAAATTTTGCAGAAATTTTTTTCATTTTGAAAAATTTTGGCCTAAAAACAGGTTTTTCAGCTCAACGCGTAGCGCGTCGACGTGCTCACTTTTGATAGGGACACTTGCTGAAGGAAAACTTTATATTTTTGGGTTTTTCATGGTAATTTATGCATGCTCAAGTATTGCTGAAGCATTTCATCAAGTTCTGGATGATCAAAAGGCCCAAAAACACCATGAAAACCACCTTCTTGCCACCTTTTGCTCCAGCAGGAAGTACTTCTGGGAGAATGACATTTTGAAGGGGAAACTGAGCTCCAAATTGGGAAATTACACTTGGGCTGCATAGTAGACATCTAAGGCTTTCCAACCAGCTATTGTGAGCTTTATTTTGATGTCGGGAAGTGACCCAAAATTAGGATGAAAGGCACGCAACGCATAGAGCTCAGGTGCGCGGCGCATAGAGATTTTTGGTCAAATGTTCACCTTCCAGCTCAGAATTTCAGCCAGTTATGACCAGCTTCACCTCTTGATGTGATTTTTGACCCAACTTGATGTAATTTGATGTACATGATGTAACTTTGGAACTTATTTACATATTCTAGATGATTCATTTAAAAAAATAGTAAAACTTTAATGAATGGATCAGTTTCCCTTCTTTTAGAGGCAAGTTGTTTTGGATGCCTAGATTGTAGTGCTTTGTTTAGAATTGGTTGAAACAGCTCCTAGGATGATAAGATCGACCCCTAGAGACAAGGGAATGGGTTGGCTTGCCTATATTATGTATTTTCTATGTTATTTTCAGGGTTGGACTTTTGGGAAAAGCCTAGACTCTATTGTACATTGTATCTCTGCAATTTTGGCAAAGGAAAGACCAAGGTTTTGCAGCACTGTTTGGGATTCATGTGGCTTTATGTGTTGATGGTGTGCTTCTTTCAGTATCTGTAAGTTGTCATGTGTATCATTTTCCTTCTCTCATCTTCTGCAATTGAACAAATGAAGTGTTAAGGTATAATCCATAATTTGTTATGCTCTTCCTTTAAGTTTGTTTGATTTTCCATGTTTTCATCTGTTTAAGGAGAATCCTTGAAAGCTTCTTGTTCTCCTTAGCTCCTCGCCAGTCTGATCTATCCATCTCTTTCACTTTTAAAGCATCAAGACAATCACCTTCCTTGCCCCAATCGGACCTTTGCAAAGACTGTGTCTCATCCCCGCACCCAACGTTGCCTTTCCCTTAGATTCAACAAAAATTCAATTTCAAACTCCTTGTACTTCATACCTAGCCTAAAATTAATTACCAATTTAGTCATCTCGAGCCTCATCGATTACCTTTTGCCGAGATTGAACCGGAGAAAGCCATCTCCTATCCGCGTAGGGCTAGCTACGAGGCTGAGCGTGGTTTGATGTAGCCTTGAGTTTTACCTTATTTCAGCCTAAGGTAGATTTGAGCGCTAACATAGTGGCGACCATGCTGGGGAAGAAAAATCTCAATGGTTTGCTTGTTGATGTGTTTGTTTCATGAGTCTTAGACAGAGTCTAAAGTCACGCCAGGTAGCTTTCAAAACGCTTTTGCCATGCATAAGCGGAAGTAGATAAACGTTGCTTCAGTCGATCTCCGATTAGCTTGTGAATGCAGCACTTGACTTGCAAAATCACCCCAGTATATTTGCTCGTTCTAGACCTTTGGATGATTGAGTCTAGAAGTCGATAGGCTAAATTACTTATATTCCTTTAATCTTTTGACAAAGCACACTGGCTTCAAGAAGACATACTAGAGCTAATGTAGATTTGAATCTGCCTCCTGTCTACGAAAATCTGAATTTGATTCGAAAACTCCTTCGTCAAGAAAGCTCTGCGATTCCCGTGATTAAATCCCATTCATGTCCTGCAATTTTTTAATATCTTGAAGAACTTTCTTTTGATGAAAAGTTTGAAATGTCATTGTTTAAAACCAAGTCTGAAAATGCTCTTGATTCTATAGTTCCAAATCCTGATTTCGCTACCGCTCTTCAAATCGAAAAGTCTAATAAGTCTATTGAGAATTTTATTTTAAGACAGCTCCAAACTACAATTGACGTTACGAATATCATTGATTTTTTAGAAACTGCATCTGCTACCATTGGATCATCCATTATGGCATCCACCTCTAGAATTCCTACTGAACCGCCTTTCATTCCCACCATCCCTGTGCAACCTATTATTTCTGATCAAAAGTCTGCAGTCAATTCACCTTCATCCACTGTTTCCACGCCTAAAACTGCATCTCCTCCGCACACACCTCCTCATACACCTCACACCTCAACTGCACATACTCTCCCAACATCTCCAAGGCCGACTGCAAATCCACCAAGAGCCATGGCTGCCAGATTTGCACCCCTTGCTTTGCCGGCCAATTTGGATCCTATGCCCACTGATTATCAAAGCAAGATCCCTATATTCGATGGCACACCACAGAGTATATCAGCGTACCATCATATTGTCCGAATGATAGACTTTTTGGACCTACATGAAATTGATGCAGAAAATGTCTCAATGAGATTGTTTGCCCAGACTTTTGGAGGAGAGGTTCGAAAATGGTTCAAAGCTTTACAAGAAAGGAGTATCAACACATTACAGGAACTTCAGACTTTGTTTCTAGATCGGTGGGAAATGAAGAAAGATCCGTTGCAAATCACTTCAGAGTATACCAACATCAAGCGTAATCCTGGTGAGTCCGTTCACGATTATATTATCAGATTTAATGCAGTGTATAATGCAATTCCAGATGACTTAAGACCGTCTAAAAAGTCAGCTCTTCTTAAATTACTGGATGGTTTTGATCTGTAGATGGCTTATTCACTACGAAACAGAGATCCGCCTACCTTAGAAGATATGCAAAAGATTGCCGTTAGTGTGGAGGCGAATCTGAATGATAAGAGAGCACGGTTGAAAGCAGAGAAAAGAGTGACTATAAAGGAAGAGTCTACATTAGAACCGCCCTGGCTTCATGAGATGGAAAAAATGTTCAAAAGAATCAACCTTGATAATCCAGAAACGTAGATTCGTAATCCAAATTACCGTGGCCAGCAGTAGCCACAGTTCAGAATTAAGCAGCGTGAACAAAGAGCACAAGAGCTGACAGCCCAGCAACAGATTAAAACTCCTCTTTTGTAGAATTTTGTGAGTCAAGATTCAGATGATGATGATGATGTAGTAGGGGACAAAAATCACTTCTTTACTCCCGACGATCTTCCAATTTACATCACTGAGGATGAAGAGTATGAAGAAAGTTCAACTGCCCAGAAAGATGAAGATTTCATCTTAGCAAATGATGCAGATTTAGAGGAAAAATCAGATGATTACCAAAGAGGATATTTGAATGCTTTGTCCACTCAACAGAAGTAGTACTCATTGAGAAACTGAGATGTTCCCATAAATCTGATTTAGAAAAGAAAAGATGCTACAGCACCGAAGACGGATTCACCCATACCACAAAATAAAGGAAAAGAGACAATTGATCCCACAACTAGTAAAATATCATCAGCGGAAAAGGCGAATCAAACAAGTATAATCAAGGATAAGAAGGAAGTTCCGGTCAAAGAAGTCGAAAAAGTTTCAGCATTTAGTTTGGAAAATGAAATCTCCAAATTAAGAATATCTATTCCTTTGACAGAGTCATGAATAACAGCAGCTACCGTGGTCAAGTTTCCAAAATTCTGAATTTTGATCCAATGTTTGACATGGTAAATGTTGAAGATGATCAGCCAGAATTGATATTTGGGCCTGCATTAGATGGTGAGTCCCCTGACATTGATGTTCCTCCCTTTTATATCACTTTGAGGTTGCATGAATATGTATTGCATAATGCCATGTTCGATTCGGGTGCTTCGCACAATTTGATGCCAAAGGCGATCATGGAAAAGTTGGGACTAGACATTACAAGGAAATATCATGATTTATATTCATTTGATTCCAGCCATGTGAGGTGTATCGGACTCATCAAAGATTTGGTTGTTAGCTTAGACCAAATTCCAGCGAAGAATGTCTTGATGGATGTGGTTGTGGCGGACATTCCTCCGCGATTTGGGATGCTCCTTTCAAGATCTTGGGGGCAAAATTGAAAGGTACACTACAATTAGATTTCTCTTACGCAACAATTCCAGTCTTTGGTCAAATGAGAAAGTTATATCGAGAGCAGAAGATGAAATACATGATAACCAGCAAAGAAAAGCCAATCAATCATCCTGTAAATTATGTACATACCGACTTAGAGTCGTTTGTGTTGTTTGTTGATAGTTTAAATGATAATGATAGTCAATTAGTTCAGGCGGAAGATATACCAGAAATCACTGAGAATTTTAGAGAAGTTCCGCAAAGAGAAAGAAGAGAAAAGCAAACTACCGTGGAGCAATTAGCTAAAGACAATGGGTAGCAAACAGGAAAAATCGAGCTCGTGCAATTTCAGCATGTAGAGGATGATGAAGATGGTCTTTAGACCGTGGATTTTGATGGCGCAGTAGGTAGTGATGGTGTTGGAATTGGTGTTTGGATTCGCAGTCCATTTTCCGCTACGGATAAGGTTCCAAGCAAAGTGAGAGTGTGTTCCTACAATCTGGCATTTGACTGTTCTAATAATGAAGCGGAATATGAAGCTCTAATTGCTGGCCTTAAGATTCTTAGAAAGCTGAAAGCAAAAAGGATTGCAGTCTATGGTGATTCAGAGTTGGTGATAAAGCAGGTTAAAGGTGAGTTTCAAGCCAAGCATCCTCGCATGAGAGCTTACCGTAATGCAGCCTTAGATATTCTGAAGTTATTTTCTGATCATATCTTGGCATGCATGCCTCGCATACAAAATGGTGTTGCTGATGGACTTGCTGATGGACTTGATGGACTTGCTGAGTTTTACCTTATTTCAGCCTAAGGTAGATTTGAGCGCTAACATAGTGGCGACCATACTGGGGAAGATGGTTTGCTGTTGATGGGACATTCGACTTGAAGATTGTCTTGCCCCAGTACATGAAATCAAGTTGCAGATCTGATGTTGATGGTGGACAGCAGTCAGACACATATGAAGGCTGAAACATTCACCTGGCGACTCCAACTCGATCCAGACATTCCAGTGCTCGCTGATCCATTTATGCAATGGTAGGGTACGTGGCAAACCCTGCACTTTGTCAAGCTGTAAAAGAAGTTAGAGATTGGTTAGTGGATATTGAAATTAATGAAGAATTTTTCAGTGCCTTGCTTCAATGTTTGAAATCTCCAAAGTTCCCTCTTGAAACTAAAACTAGTTTCTGCGAGCTAATTGCTGAAAAACTTGAGAAGGAGATTCAGTATTTGAATGAGCAGATCCAGTCATATGATTTCCGAGACCCTAAAAAGTTCTTGGAAACTCTTCCTCCTTCGAAACAAGAAATAATATTGTTGCCTATAGATGTTTGCATTGACAGTGTGCAACTGGAAGTATGTATTGTGGAGTTGGGGCAGCAAACAGAGTCTGGCTTTTCTGATCCTATTGCAACATACATGGAAATGTTTTTCAGTTTGATTGATAGATCAAGCTGCCTTTTACGTGACCAGGCTCATTACGTGCATGAAGGGCTGCCAACAATTACATCTATGTCCTGGTGGAAGCATTCTCAAGCGGCATCATTCTCATATTTACTTGAATGGTTGATCTGGCATTACAACATTACTTGATTCATTGGCTCGGCAACAGAGTAGGGTAGATTTTGTAAATAAATAAGCAGCTAAAAGGCAGCATTTCATTCTGAGTTTCATTTCAGTTCTAGTGTGAAGTTTGCTTAGCCAGTCTTTCACTCTTTTCAGTCAGTTTCAATTAATAAATGAGTCAAATTTTGTGTGGTTGATTGAAATAATGATTCCATCGCCCAATGGACGAAGGCACTGTCTGCTTTCACAAAGCTCTGTTATTCTTGGCACCTCCAAGAAGCGACAGCTGCCATCCCCATCGGAGCCAATTTTAGACTCCATCTTGTCAGCCCTCTGCAGTCAAATTCACCAAGGTTCATTTCTCGTCATTTGCAGTCATCAAATACCAATTTGGTCAAAAAGGGTCATTTTAATCCTTGAGTCCAGGGTTTTGTCTCCAGAAGTGTGAAATAACGCTTGCAGGCCAAAGAGAGCTTCAATAAGGTTTCACTTCAAAATTCACATTATTAATAATGTTGAAAGACATTTCTTCTTTAAAACTCTGTTTTAAAGAAGAAATTATTAAGTTCATTTAATGCATGATTAATAAGGTTTTACAGTTCATCAGGCAGCCCTGCCCATCTTGCTAGGTTCAATAGCTCCAAAACCTGCAGGAAGTCAATCAAGAAAAAGTCATCATTTCAAAGCCAAAGTCAATCAGAGTTTGTGTCCAAAGTTGTCAAAGTTCCAAGACTCTACAACTTTACAAAGTGAATTTGCCAAACTCAAAGTCATCAAGATATTTTCATTGATTAAAAGACCATTTGCACCCAAAGACCTCATTGAAGGGTTAAAGGACGAATTTTTTGTTTGGAGGCCGGAATTGCGCTAACAGTGAACACGCGGCGCATGGAGCATATGGCGTGGCGCACATGGGCCACGCTGCGCACTGGGCGCTATTACACCGTGTTAAAATAACACGTTCTCGGCGCACAGGCAGAAGGGTGCGGCGCATACAGCCCAAAGGCCTAAATTTTCACGAAATTTCCCTAGCTCAGACTTAGCGTGGATTTGCTAGCTATAGAGCATTCTTAAACAGCCCCAAGCAGTGCGCCTTTGCAGATCTTCTTTACTATGCCTTGGACGCCCACAAAATCAATTCATGAGCATGTTTTTCATAACCATAAGTTTGAGGAAACCATGGCAATAAAAATTCCTGGAAACTATAGCCGGTTGGGACGCAAAGCTACATAATTCTTTCATGTGCCCAGAATTCATTCTGAGATGCGAAGTGTTTGTATGAGAATTATATGAAGGGTTTTGTTTAATCTCACACTCGGCGTTACTGAACCAAAAGAGCAACAATGGATGACGCCGCCGCAATTCAGAGGAGCCGTTTGATATTCGAAGATCAAAATATGATAAGCAGGAGGCCAAGCTTGTTTAGCAACATCAAGCCGAGGGAGCATAGGTCGTTATAATCTAGCGCCACAACATTGTACATGGGTGTTCAGAATAAATTTGTTAGCATCTTTAATGGCATATTTCCTTTTCATACGTGGACAAGCATTATAGACTGGAGTATGCAGACCACAAATGAATTGGCAATGCAGTCAATGGAAGCCTTGACAGCAAGCACTTGGAAAGAATCATCCAAATACAGATCCATTCTTTATTAACCACGCCAATTGGTGTTGTACCAAAGAATGCTTGGGTAATAAACCCCTTCAGTCACTCACCTACAATGGCATATTTGCTTCGTCAAATGTGTTTCAAATAATATGCTTATTCAGAGAACTCATGATGAAGTAAAGAAGGAATTAGCGCAGGAAACACATGAAAAGAGCATATTTTACCCAATCGTGAAATAGTTACTTTGGATGATGTGGCAGGAGGAAGTCGACGCACCAAACTTTCACACAATATTATTTTTGTAGCAGCTAAAGTTGCTCCATACTCAAAAACAGGAGGTATTGGAGATTTCTGTGGTTCTCTACCTATTGTCCTTGCTGCTCGAGGTCATTGTGTGATGGTAATATCTCTGAGATATATGAATGGTATGACAGATAAGAAGTACAGTGTGGCTTTTGATGTTCAGTGTCGCATCAAAATCGTGTGCTTTGGTGGGGAACATCAAGTCGCATTTTTTCATGGGTACAGGGCAGGTATTGATTGGGTAGTTGGTGCTAGTTCCGCTTGACTCTTCTGTGCTATGCTGCTTGTGAGGCTCCTTTAGTATGTGGACCAGAGCCTGTTATATGCTGTCATTTCGACTTCGGTAGGATGCTTGGTTTTGGCTATGGAGTTTCCCCATGGGGTTACAATTCAGTTGAGACTTTCTCTGTGAATGTGCAGTACCTATTGAAGATAGGTTTGATAAAGGAGAATACAAGGTTGACCGATTGACTGAGTATGAGCATGAGCAAATCCAATCTAAGTATGACGTGCAGCCTTTGCATAGAGAATGAAAGAGACCAAGGAAACCTAGATAGAAATCTTTGACAAGCATATGAAATATGTTCCACAGATATCCTTTACTCATACTATCACTATGTATGAGCGGAAGTTATGTATGGAAAGCTGATGGAAGCGATAATTTGATAAAAGCGCCCCCAAAGTTACAGAGGATGTTAATTATAAAAATTTGGTTGTTTTCAAATGGTAAAGGTAAAAGTAAAGATCCAAATTAAACGCAGAATATCAACCATAAGCAGAGAAATAGGATCGATTTTCCTATTTTGATCTCAGTTGCATTTCAAATGGTCTACGCTCTAGATTTTGCCCATTCATTGGTCATCAAAGGTTGGAAAATAGTAAATGTAACATGGCAATCAAAGTCAGAAGCTAAATTGAAGTGCAGATAACTATCCCAGCAAAGCCATCGAATTGATTGGCCTATTTTTGGTTTTCAGTTGCAGTTCAGAAAGTTTAGCTACAGGTTTTGCCAGTTCATTTGTTATCAATAAAAAAATTGTAACGCTGCTCCTTTTTAGGGCAGACTTTCCCTATTTTGTGATCTTAGGTGAAACTTCTCCTTAATTTCATCGATCAGTTATCACCTCTCTAAGTTTATATATTGTAAAAACATTTGGTGGGGGGAAGAATTCTGAAAGCTGGTGGAGGAGAAATACAAATTTTTATTGTACAGTTATGACAGGGATTTAAATAAAAGAAGCAGCTCTGACCCCTGAGAATCTTGTGGTATGAATTTAACATTTGTCTAAGTTTCATATGTAGTTTGTTGTGTTTCCATTTCATTTCATAATCGTTTCTAAATGAATACTTTTAAGTGAGAAAGGCAGAATTCAATTTATTTGCTCTGTCTTGAGGAAGTGTTCATATTTAATGTTTTCTTCTATTTGACAAGGATTCATCTTCTATGCCCTTGTCAACCTCTCAAACAGTTCAACCACTCCACATTATTTCAAATTTGATGTTAAATTTCTTGCTTATCTTGCCTCGGGAGATAATCTGTGTTTTTTATTATATTTCCCTGTTCAAGCTGTTCTTTGCCCCATGCAGCCCGAAAACCCAATCATTTATTAAAAACCTCATTTCACATCTCTTTACTAGCCTAAAATCAGTTCCCATTCTAGAGTCATCTCGCACCCTATTGCTCATTTTATCGAGATTGATTGGAGAGAGCCCTCTCCTGTCCTTGTAGGGCTAGCTATGAGGATGAGCTTGGTTTGATGTTGCCTTGAGTTTTACCTTATTTCAGCCTAAGGTAGATTTGAGTGCTAACATTAGTATTAGTCCACAAGAAGGATGGATCATGGTGCGTGTGTCCAAATTATAAGGAGCTCAACAAGATGACTATTAAAGATAAAATTCCCATTCCTGTCATTGATGACTTATTGAATGAATTACATGGAGAAATTTACTTCACTGAGTTGGATCTTCATTTGGGATATAATCAGATTAGAATAAATATTGAAGACATTCTGAAAACAACATTTAGAACTCATGAGCGTCATTATGAATTTTTGGTCATGCCTTTTGGCCTTACCAATGCACCTTTCACATTTCAAGGTTTGATGAATTCCATTTTCAAAACCTTCCTTAGAAAATTAATGTTAGTATTTTTTGATGATATATTGATCTAGAACAAGTGTTGGAAGGATCATGTTCAACATGTTGATAAGGTTCTCAAACTATTCGAGGAGAAACTATTATATGAAAAAGCCTCCAATGGTTCTCTGGAGTACATAAGGTGGAATAAATGGGTCATAATGTATCTCATGAGGGTGTTAAGGTACACCCTAACAAAATTAAATCCATTAAGGAATGGAAAATCCCCACAACCATAACGAATATTTGAGGGTTTCTCTGGTTGACATGTTATTATCGGAAGTTTTCTAAGAATTATGGGAGAATAACAACACCTCTAACAACATTACTGAAGAAATATGTATTTTCTTGAATTGCAGAAGCAAGTAAGGCCTTTGAACATATTAAAGAGGCAATGTGCGAAGCACTGGTCTTCACTACACCATACTTCAAAAAAAATATATTGTGGAATGTATGCCTCAGGAAATCATCGAATTGGTGTTGTTTTAATGCAACGAGGAAGACCCATTCATTTTGAAATTCATCCAATCAGAGGAAAATATTTACACAAACCTATTTATGAGAAGGAAATGTTGGCAATATTACATGCACTAAAGAAATTGTGACCTTACCTAATGGGAAGACACTTCAAGGTAAAAAATGATCATGATAGTCTTAAATTACTTTTGGAACAAATATTATCTTCATAAGAGAAGCAAAAATGGGTCACAAAGATGTTGGGTTATGACTTTGAAATCATCAACAAAAAAGGGAAGCAAAATTTTATTACAGATGCACTCTCGATAAAGAATGAGGATGTGGAAGCATTTCTTTGTGCCATTTCTATTATCCAACCAGACTGGATAACCAAAGTAAGGGATGAAATGAAGAACGATGAAGAAGTGTGGACAATCATTCAAAATTTGCAACAAGATCCTAGTACATCTAATACATTTAGCTAGAAAAATGATTCATTATGGTATATAGATCACTTATATCTTTGTAAGAATTCCCAACTCAAACAAAATATTATTTTGGAATTTCACACCTCTCCCTTGGGAGGGCACTCAGGATTTTAGAAATTTACCACAAGGTTAAGAGGGAATTTTTTTGAGATAGCCTTAAATATAGTATTGAAAATTTTGTGGCAGAATGTTTGGTTTGCCAACAAAATAATGTTGATACAATTAATACGCTAGGCCTGTTACAACCTTTACCCATTGCAAGTCAACATCAGGAGGAGGTCTCAATGGTTTTATCACAAGTTTACCCAAGTACGTGTAGGAATTTACAGGGTAAGTTCCTCAGATAGAACACCAAAAGTACACCGCTCACAAACAGATCACAAATGAATACACCGGTATTTTGACGTGGTTAAAACCTTCAGAGAGGGAAACAGTCCACGACCTGCGCTAACGTGGCTACTACATGTAATTTATTAATAAAAGAATGAAAATTTACATAAGCTTCTCTCATGCACGGTGAACCTACAAATGACCCTCCATGCGCTT